>JAJJMA010106113.1:0-24666 GCA_023529015.1 Papaver nudicaule | reverse complement strand
AAGTGATTCTTCGTGTATAACTGAGGTAGATACGAATTGGGCATTGCTTACTTGGTTTGCGTGTCAGCCCCGATTTGTGAAGTAGATTTCCGTATGACCTGGATTTAACAATCCGAAGGAAGTCATCTTGTGTGTGGTAAACTGATAGAGGACAGTTACACCATACGTCAACAATTAGGTTGAAAAACCAGTATTGCTGACACATGCCTTTGGCATCGGTCAAAGCAACTCCCAGGCCTGTAAAGGACGTCAGCTGGGGGAATCAAGTGCGTGACGATCTGTGGGGGGTCTAGAGACGTAAGGAAGGCGACAGTAGCCAATTCGCTTGGAGGGCTTGAGTTGGTCTCTGCTACATCCCAGACCGAAGTCTTATAGTAGGCTAGTGTTTGTAGTCAGTTTGTACTGGGCGGTGTTCAATCTGGACGAGGTCCCGAGGTTTTTCTGCAAGGCAGTTTCCTCGTTAAAAAAATCTCTGGTGTCTTGTGTGCTTTTACTTTCCGCATTATATCTCTGATTATATAATTAAAGCACCAAGTAGTACGTTATTGCCTAACTGTAGAGTTGACTCCAAAGTACTCTTTGTCGAGGTTTAACAACTCCAGTTATAAGTTTGGGTATTGATTTTTGAGATCGTCCAGACTTAAACCATAAGACTCACGAGCCAAACGAAAAGTTGGTAGTATTTCGGTACCCCTCCTTTTTCAGTTGGTATCAGAGCAGGTGAACACATTAAAGACGTAACTGTCTGTGTTTATCGCGGCTTGTGAGTAATGGTCCTAAGCGTAAACGCTTGTAACGTACTATCCAGAGGCACTTTTGTTATGCATGCAGAAGTGGACCGCGTTAACAGTATTGAACCAAATCTTAACGATACTTCCTCTTCACAATCAAGAGAACATGCCTTGATTGGATCTACTAGACAGGATATTCATGTTAATGATGTAGAGTCTGATGATGAGGATTGGGAATCCTGCCTTCAAAGGAATATGGATGACGATGAACCTGATTCAGACATTGAGAGAGAAGTAGAAGAAGATGTTTCAACTTTCGTTAAGATGTTAACTCCATTCATGAAGAGCACACCCAACTCTGAGCTTCTTAAAACTCTATCTCAGCTCTCTCGAGATTATAAGAGTATGAGAAGTTGTTACAAAGGTCTTTATATTGGCTTCAGTATTTACAAGAGTCAATTAAAGAAGTGTAACAAAGAGTTAAGTTTGAAAGAACTGGAAAGGGCAAATCTTCATCATAGTCTCTGTGAGTTGAATGAAAAGCTTATTGCATCTGATGCTAAGATAGTCACTCAACAAAAGTGTTTTGAAGAAAAAGAAAACACTTTTCTCACCAGGGAAAAACGTCTGGAAACTGATTTGGCTAATGCTCTTGCTGAATCAAGACATTAAAAGAGTAGAATAATAGCTCGGAAACTAATCTGGCTAATGCTCTTGCCGAAATCAAGACGTTAAAAGAGTTGAAAAATAGCTCTGACAAATTAACCTCGATGTTAGGAGCGAGTAAAAATCATCGTGATACACGAGGTAATTTGGGCTATAAAGGAATATACGCTCCAAGTAATAACAGAGATGAAAAAGAAGGGGTACCGAAATACTACCAACTTTTCGTTTTGGCTCGTGAGTCTTATGGTAAAGAGTTTGGACGATCTCAAAAATCAATATCCAAACCTCTAACTGGAGTAATCTCAACAGTTAGGTAATAACGTACTACTTGGTGCTTTAATTATAAATCAGAGTTATAATGCGGAAAGGGAAAAGCACACAAGACACCAAACGTTTTTTAACGAGGAAACTGCCTTGCAGAAAAACCTCGGGACCTCGTCCAGTTTTGAACACCGCCCAGTACAAACTGACTACAAACGCTAGCCTACTATAAGACTTCGGTCTGGGATGTAGCAGAGACCAACTCAAGCCCTCCAAGCGAATTGGCTACTGTCGCCTTCCTTACGTCTCTGGATCCCCCACAGATCGTCACGCACTTGATTCCCCTAGCTGACGTCCTTTACAGGCCTAGGAGTTGCTTTGACCGATGCCAAAGGCTTTTGTCAGCAATACTGGGTTTTAAACCAAAACTGTTGACTTATGGTGTAACTGTCCTCTATCAGTTTACCATAAATAAGATGACTTCCTTCGGATTGTCAAATCCAGGTCATACGGAAATCTACTTAACAAATCAGGGCTGACATGCACCTTGCAACGCCCAATCTGTATCTACCTCAGTTATAGATGAAGAACCACTTAAGGAACTTGTATAACTGGAGCCAACTAGGTCTTACAACACCGAGTGCAGCCGTGCGTTGCTACCTTTCAAACCTTTACGTAACTTAACTAGTTCTTGAATAGCCGTATAGCAGAAGAGACGAACTTTAGAATAGACAAGAACTAGGATAGGTTACTGAGGTTACAGGTGATTCTGATCAACCGCTGAGGGATCAATCTACCTGTGCTTCCCAACTCTCTAAGGAAGTCTTTGATAGTCGTAGGGAGTTCCCAGAGGAGCTGCAACCTATAGAGGATGACTATACCACAACAAGCTTTCACCGAAGTGAAAAGAGTTTACGCTACTTCCCTGAGGACCTTCACGTGTGCTTGATGCTTGCGGTATTTGTCCTTAGACACCTCTATTTATAGCACTCAATAAGATAGGTTGCTTTGGAATTAAGCAATCAATTACTTGTCCCACAAGTTAAGGAAACCCTAAACTTGCCAACCAAGTAATACAGATTAATCTCAATTGAAATTCCTTTTTAGATTTATCTGCCAAGTGTTTTGTTGGCTCTAAAACACTTCAAGATAGGAATCCAACAGACCAGAGATAATCTTATCTTATTGACTCATTGAGGATCGTTAGATGGAACACAAAAGGTATTTATGTTTCACACAAGTCCATCTAAGAGATAAAGGAGTTGGAATTTGACTCAAAGTGAAAATCTGAAAGATATTCACGCAATTTGACTTTCCAGAAACTTCCCTGCGTCAGGTACGCGTATAGGTACGTGTACTAATGCGACACAGGAGATTTTCCGGTCCAGGTACGCGAAACCGGTTCGGGTACCGTCCAAGTCAAATTTAGGTCAAACTCTGAATCCGCTGGAAGAACTGGGCTGAGCCAGAACTTAGACATGAGAATGTCCTCAGCTATGATCCATGGACTCTTTGCTCAAGAGTACTCCTTAGATTCATCCATATCCAACATAACAGTTTGCAAGCAAACCATTGTTATGGACACATGGCGTCGAATCTATCTCATATGTTCTTGATTCACAGTATTCGTGGGATCAAACACTGGTCATGACATAAAGCCATGTTACACAAGAACACGATCTCAATCGCTACATTACTACTAAAGTAGTCGACTATATTTCGAAAGAATAGAGAAAGTAGAAATAGAAGAATATCCATAAAGTCATAACTCCTACTAACCTTTTATCGATGAAGAATAATTGATGTCTTCTTTGTCTTCACAGTCTTCGTCTTCAAGGTCTCTACTACTCTGTCTATATCCCATTTCCGAAATCTAAACTCTAGTAGGCTAAATCAAGAATTGTATTTTGACACCTAAAACTGACAACTAGCTTGACATACCAACGCTAGTGGGTTTGACCGGACAATGCCCTAACATAACTCCCTTTAACTTTGAAAATTGATTCATGCGCAGTTGAGTTTCTTTGAGCTTCCTTTTAAAAAAGAACAAAAAAAATTCTTTAAGCTTCCTTCTATCTTTTTACCAATATAAGAACAGGGACACCGGATTATAGTGAATACATTTCTCACAAACCCCAACCAAATTGCCATCGGGGCGGGGGGAGGAGGCGGGTAATGAGTATCAAAATATCAAAACCAGTCTTTAACACTGTCAATGATCAACTTCCGAATTTTCTGCCTGTACGGCCATATGTGCATCCACTTCAGCGGCAACCTTCACATACAATAAAAAGATATAATGAAAATAAAAAATAAATCTTAGTATTTTGCATTCTCTGAAATTCAAGTGTAGTAACCAAATCCCCTCCCTTTATCCTTAAATTTTAATTCAATCAGAGAGCAACTCCGTCTTGTTGACCCTGCATATGTACAGTGAAAATGTAGTTCAATAATGTGTCATTCAAAGGTAGAATTTGTACTTGCAGTTACTTCAAGTATCCCAACAAAAGAGTAGTCGAAAACATGAGTTACGTATGACAACTGAACCGCGTCTCGGAAAGCCTAGGTCCAAACTAAGCCATATAAATCCTAAGATTTTAAACTTCTCTACAGTGTATTCATCTTTAGAGCCTATATATAAATGCAAATGATCCCATAACAGTCATGTCTTACTTTGAATTCCAAAAAATATATTGTTGTATGGCGTTACCAAAACTGTGTTGTATGGCGTTACCACTTAAAATGGTATCCAGAAAATATATTAGAATGATATCCAGAAAATATAATGGTCATAACAACTCCATTTTTCCATCCAAGACATACGTATCGGCATCTTGCGTGCTAATTTGCTTGCAATTCATTTGCGAGTTTTCCCTTGAAATACAATATTTTTCCTGTTAATCGCACCAAGATAACAATCTCAAAATTAGTCGTTACTTTGTTCTCTAAGGTTACTAATTGTGTTACCTCTATGGTCTAGTTAAAACTGCTATAGAACTACCATAGTTATCTACTAACACAACATCAATATACTAAAATTTTGCCGCAACAGCAAAGCACGAACACTTTCAACCTTAACCATCTCACACTGCAACAGTAACACCATCACGTAGCCTGTTTGAAGCTGTTATGTATTAAGGTGCCATGATAATAGCATTCCCAATAAAAGCAGATATGCTGAACTCGATTATACCATATATATCATGTTAGCCTCACAAATAAAATGTGTAGCTTACACCAAGTATAGGGATCATATGCGCGCAACGCCGGACATTTATATTGTAATTACCTTGCTTCATCGATCATAATGAGTCCTCCTTGTGAAACACATCTATGAATTCTCTCTACATCACCGGTAACCCAAAAATACAAAAAGGTTAAATACACGTAATATACATACACATATGATTGTATTGATAGATCGATAGTATAGATATTTTTCTGACCTGTGCCTGGGCAATTGGGAAAAGATGTATACAATAAACGGCAACTGGAACCCAAGCTAAGCTGATTTCGAAGGAGAAAAGTTATAAGAGAACACCTGCGAAACAAAGATAATATCGGATGAGAAAAAAAGAAAAAAAGAAAAAAAAAAGTTCCTAAATGACTAAACATTAAAAACAAGGGGGTTATTATATAGTGGTAAGAGGGAAAAAGGGAACTGAGTAATGACACCAACTTCTTAATTTGGAATTAAATTGATACTTACCCGGGACAAATAAAAATAAAAATATTATTAATTATTATCATTCTATATTATTGGATTTTCTCTTTATTAAAATATTTAGATTTTATTATAATATTTTTACTTAGATAGAAATATTATCAATTAATGCCATTTTTTGCTATTAAGAATCGTTTTTTCTATATTATTGGATTTTATTCAGATTTTTTTTCTTTCCCTGGCAAAACGTTTTTTTTTCCCTTTATACGGAAAGTGTTATCATTTTGCTATTTAGAAAAGATATTCAGTATTTTTTTCGTTTCTTTAGTTTCTTTATTTTGTTTTGTTTTGTTTTTTTGGTTGTAGTATTCGGATTTGTTTTTCTTTTCGTTCTTTAGTTTCTTTGTTTTGTTTTGTTTTGTTTTGTTTTGTTATGTTTTGTTTTATTTTGTTTTGTTTTTTTGGTTGTTAGCATTCGGATTTGTTTTACTCATTGTTGATCTTGTTCTTTTTGTTTTACAGGATTAATACCATTAATTTCTGGGAGAAGTATAATCATCCACAATCATTGAAGGTATATGTTTTTCTTAGTGCCATATTTTTTTATTTATTTTTTTTCTTAATCAGTTGATGTGATTGTAATTAGGGTTCCTTTAATTCTCTGAATGTATAATTGGACTGTGGACGTTTATTTTATTAATTTTTAAATTTTAATGGTTAGATTTATAGTGTGCTGAATTTTATTTTGTTGATCAAACCACGCGATGAAATTACGATTGGTATGAAATTATGATTTTTAGTTCATAATAATTTGTTTTTTCTTGAATGTGATTGGATGGAAAAAATACTGTATATTTTTGTCATAATTATATTTCCTATTTTTGGCCGTGTATGAAATATATTGTGGTTATACTGTGGTTTTAAAAATATTTCACAAAAGTTGGAAAGTTTTTTTTGGTGGAGTCAGAATCAACCAGAAGCTCCGGTGAATGTGAGCAATTAAAAAAACTCTGTTATTATATGTATAAATACTTGAGCAAGTAATTGTAATAATTCTCTCTCTGCTAATAAGATAGTCTTTTTTTCCATTCAGAATTTCGTTCTAATCTCATCGTGTATTCCAATTCCAAATGATCTTGCATTCATGTTGCCTTCTTTCTAGAACTGTAAAGGTCTAGTAACCGATGAAATGAAATCAACTAACATCTCTTTAGATTACAGTACGTTAGGCCTTAGAGCTTCTCCAATGGATTGTGTGTGAGGAAAAAAGTCTTCATCCACGTAGGATTCATGTTTATTTTTGCTAAAATAATTCTCCAACCCTAACCTCTACAATTAATATTATGGTGCGTTTGGATGCAGGATTTTGATGGTGGGATTCATGGGACCAGGGGGTTTGCTGGAATTATGATTCTCTTGGTCTATTTGTTTGTCCAAATTCCTCGGATTCATGTTTCCTTCGGGATTTCTGATTCCACCGAATCCTCCATTTTGAGTCTCACCCCTACCCCTAAGATTTGCTGGGAAAGTGAACGAGGGATTCACAGACCCATTTTGTTTTATTCTAACATTCCTAATCTGGGTAATTATTATTATTACTATTATTAATATTTATATTATTATCACTATAATAGCTAATTTTTTATTTTTTATTATTTTTGTTATTTTAAATCATTAATAAATTATTAGTATGATTACTACTATACTTTTTTTTTTCGAATAATTTATTTTCTTAGATTGAGAAAAAGTGTTTAATATTAATATTTTTTTTATAAAAATAGTAATTTTTTTTCTCAAAATTAAATTTAAAAGCGTTTAATGTTAATTTTTTATTATTATTTTTGATATATTTACAAGTTTCCTAGGAAACTAAAATGTTGCCAAATGGCACATGGGATTTGTACAAACTAGAGTATTTCCTATTGAGTTGCCAAACACTCCACGGATTTACTCGGTTCCTTGGATTTTAAATCCCATGGAATTATAAATTCCCCGGAATCATGATTTCCACAACCAAACGGACCATTAGCATGACATGCCTTAATTTTGGGAAGACATCCATGGCAGCTTTTATTAACTAAAATAAATCTAATTTGAGAAAATATATTTTTTTTGTTAATAAAATCTATAAATTAAATTGAAATTTATATTACAACAAGTGAAAGATACACATGGGTTGGAGAATGATTCTTTTTTAATCCTTATATTTAGGAAAACTAGTTATAGGGGATGTCTTCCCATAGTCCAACATAGGAAATTTAGACAACCACTATTGGAGAAGCTCTTATAGATATTCGAGAGTTAATTTTTTTCAGAAGGTTTTTCTTCATGTGAATAGCTTTCCTCGAGGAATGTTTTCCAATTAATGGGAACAGACATAGTCAATGTCTTTGTTTGTTTCTGGTACTGATATGAAAGTATTAGGAGTCCAAATCCAATAACATTAAAAGAAATATTCTCTTACTGATATGAAACATCCATATCTTACTGATAATCCCTATATATATGGATAATCAGATAGAACAAAATTTTTTTTTCTCTTTCCTCTATGCGAGCGTCAGCATGACTTAGTCATGAATCAAAGTTTGAATCACAGAAACTCACCCTCCATTGTTGATTCTCAAGCTTCTAAACCTGCTAAAAACACTTTCAATCACACCATCAGTTACCATAAAATTGCCAACCTGTTTACCTACATATTTCACCTTTGTGTTTCTCTTGGCAACAACTTGTTCAATCATTTGAACCTTAAATGTACCGCTACTCATAACAAAAACAACGTTCATCATTCCATTAACACTAAAGTTCAGGATACAGAGACCCAGGCTACTTCGCATCATAGCCTTAACCGCAAACCATACCCCCTTACACATCTGATTCAGTTTCTTCACATTACTACTACTACTACTACTACTACTACTACTACTACTATCAACACAGAAAACAAGAAAAGCGTAAATAAAGGAAACAAGATCAAGCACAAGTACACAGACAAGCTTAAAAACCTAAGAAGAAATCCGTCTGACTGTTCTGCAGTGGTGTTTGCTTCCAAAATGGCCCTCTTTGTCAAAGAAATCGATGATGCTGTTCAACACAACATTGATCTTCACAAACACCAACAGAACACTAAGGAGAAGGAAAAATTGAAGCTTCAAAGTCATGTCTCAGACTTGACTAGTAATCATCCCCAGCACCATCATCGGATTCATCCATCTCATCTGGATACTCTTCATCAGGATCTGCCATGTCGGTATCAGAGGTTGCTGAACCATATGGACCATGAGGTTCTTCTTCATTCCCATCCTTAGAAGCATCCTCGTCTTCCAATTCCTCAGAAGATTCAACCAATTCTTCCTCACCTGGTAAAACTTCATTCATGGTACGAAAAAAAAACCTTGGGAATTCAGTCTTCTCCCTCCAGTATATGTGGAAAAGCTTCTCCTTACGCCTCTGAGTACGAGCCTCCTCTTCCTCTGAATCAGTCTCTTCATCCTCTTCCTCTGGATAATTTCTTTCCCCCTCACTATCACTACCACTCTCAGTCTCACTACCACGCCTATTCCATACCCTGCTTCTTCATCTTCGTCCTCATCACTGGTATTTGCATTCTGTCCTCTCATCCTTGTGATGTAAGCATCTCTTTTCCTTGACCATAAAGCAAACTCGCCTGCATGCTCTCTCATCCGAGTCAGAAATTCCTCTCTGGCTTGATGCAGTGCTTTCATGGATTGACGATGCTCCAACCGTTGTTGTAAATCGGCGATTTAGGAACCCAACTCCTGAAGATTCAATCCTAAAGATACCCTTCTTGCTTCCTGATATTCCTCACTCCTCTCAATTTGATCATTATTTGCTTCAACATTATTCATTCCGTCTACCCCTGCATGATTTTGATCAACATTTGCAATTTCTAAGATACTACTCTCTTAATCTTTTTCTTTCCTTTTCTAGAGATAATTACAGACGGTTAGCCTCTAAATCCTTTTATATTATGCAGAAATGGTATATTTATGGCTATTTACTCAGGGTGGTTACTTATCTTATTACGTTTCTGGAGAAATCTCTTCATCTCCAGACGCAACCTCATTACTCTCCTATTTTCCATATTCAAAATCATCATGTCCCCTCGGATTTTACGACCTCTCTATCCACTCTCTATAACTCTCCTAATCTCTACATTACTGCCATTAAGAAGGTAAGTGGAAATCCATCATTATTGTGTGACATGCAATACAATCTTATTGTGTTTTATGTGTCTTTTCAGGGTCTGGATGGCACGCTCATGGCTAGAGGCTACAGTTGTAGGTATGGGACTGGGTGCAGACCAAGGTGCATTGTTCACATCCATCTCATTTTGCTAGTCATAAAAAATCCTCACCCACAGTTAAATTTTATAAACCAGAAAATATCCTCTTCAGAAATTTACCCATGCCATTTATTACCCTAAAACCCTCCCAGAAAAGTTTATCACAAAGCTAATAATCACTACTCTCCCGCCATAAAAACCTATGTTGCTACTTTAATGGTCTTTGTAGGTATTGCCATGGCAATTAAGTTTTCAAGAAAAAACAAAGGCAATCAATGTTCACCAAACTTCTACTTTCAACAAATCAGGAAGCAATCTTTTCATACCACTTATGCTACTATTCACCATTTAATGCATAGAGGTCTCAACTACTCATACAAAAACCTTCACATGTGTGACTCATATGCCAGCTATTTTCTAAATGCAACCCGTGATGTTGTTTGCACCAATGCTCTGACCCCTTTCTATGATAAGAAGCTACATCAAACCTGCATACATATGACTTGGTACAAGGAAGTAGTCTGGTTTAAGGTTAACTTTAATTCAAATTGTTTGACTATCAACATCGTATCTCATGACAAACAAGCTGTTGTCACCATCCAAGTTCATATAACTCTTTATTCTATTGTGTGTCTTATTGGGCATAAAATCTATCGAGTTGTTGGCCTTATCATGTATACTTGGATAGCCTTGTGTCCAATCAAGTACTTTTCAAAAAAATCTTACATCATTCGTTTGTCCCAAATGATTTCGTCAGCTCAAAACAATCACTTTTCTACCTCTACCTCAACAGAAGAAATCCAACAATTGTCATATTAAATGGCTTTTAAACTCATCCTCCCTAAATCTCTGCCAACTTCTCTTGCTCAACCTGTGTTCATTGATAAAATTATGGTTCTTGATGAAGAAGATACTAGCTGGAAATGGTTCATGATTGGGCAAGTGTGTAGTGAAAAACTGGTTCCAACATCTCAAGTCAGGAGCTACATAAACTCTCAGTGGCCTCTTACAAAAGTTCCTACGGTTACAAGTTTTAATGGGCTTCGAAACAAGATTCTTATTAGATTCCTGGCTCATACTGATTTTCAGAATGTTGATGCTAACAGACCTTGGTTCACTTGTGGGTATTTGTGTGCTCTCCGTAATGTTCCTCTCACAGGATGGCCGTCTAATTTTCCTCTGGAGTTTGAAGAAGAAGTTATGTGGTTCTTGCTTTGTAATATACCAAAAGAGTGTACGAAATTGGAAGATCTGAAAACCCTAACTCACAGCATGGGTCACCTTCTCAAAAGTCTTCCCCCTTATGGTAACCATCCACAAAAGAAAAATGTCAAAATCTGCATGACTATATCTGTAAATAAGCCTATACCCACTGGTATTCTTCTTCTCACCAAAGGCAGAAATCAACATTTTCTCATTGAAGCTAGATGCATGGCTGTCCCTAGATACTTATGTCCTTCTTGCAGAATTCTCACCGTGAAGAAACTTGTACGAAAAGAAAACCAATATAGGAGATTTCTACAGCTAACTCAAGTCAGTCTTCTAGCCAACTTCAGCCTAGAAACACTAATGATGTATTCATCCCAAATGCGGCTCAATCACCTCTGGTTACCGTTAATGCCCTGACTAGCAAAGTCAGTAAGATTATTGGTCCTAGTGATCCAGAAGTAACTATGTCTGAAGTTGCTCCAAGTACTTCTCTACCTGGTCATGATAAAGGAAAGAGTATTATGGTTTATGTCACCCCAGCCAAAAAAGCCATCAACTGGGATTCTATCAACATGGGTCCTTTCACTAGCAGATCTATTACTTTGAAGATTCTTGATAATGTGGTTGTTCAAGCTAAACCCTCTACTGAGGTGGTGAATGGTCTTCCTTCCATCTCCAAAGAAAGAGGTGCTGCTACTGAAGATACTTCTGAAACTGGAACTCCGAATCAGATCGCTGATTCTTTACCTTGTACTACGGTGTCTCGTGGTCCTGTGACTCGCCGATTCAAAAGTGTGGCTAGCCCCATCCCGTTGTTAAATGATAAAGGCAACCCAATCTATGAAGCTGAACATGAGGCCATTACTCGTTTGAAGAGAAAAGTTAACCCTCGTGCCGATAACAGGAAAAGGAGTAGAATTGTTCAGACTGCTAACATCTCCAATGGAATTCTTAATGGGAATGTTGATATTCTCTTTGAGCCGGATTATATTGGCCTATGCACCCCCATTACCAATCTTGGTACCCTCACTGAACATCCAAACAATTCTAATTTTGCTGCTCTTGCCTATCCTAACTGTCTTTCCAATTAATTCAATGATGATCTTGGGTCTGTCTCAAATACCCTTGTCTGCAACTGTGGTTCATAACAACTCTAATCATCAAGCTGGCTCTCTGGACCTGAATGCTACACAGAATTCTCATAATAGTGGTGGTTCTTCCTCTTCTCAGCCTAATGGTAGTAATGATTCTACCACTCAGGTAAATTCCTCACACCCCAACAATGTTGTTGATCCCTTGGTTATTGATAATCCTGCTTTGAATGTGAATGCTAATCCGGTCTATAATATGAATGCTATCTGTTGGAATGCTAGAGGCTTCAACAAGAAGTCTGCCTCCAAGGAATTGAATATCCTCCTGAGAAATGTGAATCCTGATATTGTGTTTATTAGTGAGACTGAGATGAAAAACAAGGTGGCCATTAGAAAACTGAAGAATTTTGGTTTCCCTTGTGCCTTTGAAGTTCCTTGTGTGGGTAGAAGTGGTGGTCTTATTCTGGCTTGGAAAAAAGAGCTAAACCTCCATATTGTGTCTTCCAACTCTAGGGGGATCTATTGTACTACTAGTGACATTATTCATAACTGTCTTGCCCACCTTTATTTTATCTATGGTGAACCCAATCAATCCCTTAGAAATGCCTTTTGGAATTCCGAATTGTCTAGTTTCTATTTTCCTCTTGATGAACCTGTGTTTGTTATGGGTGATTTTAACTCTCTTCTAGGACCAGAAGATAAAAATGGGGGTAATGTGCCAGCTGAAAATGAATTTAAAAGTCTGAATGATTTTTGCACAAAATTTGATTTACATGATCCAGGCTACTCAGGACCTAGATTCACCTGGTCTAATATGCATGAAAATGTTGATGAAATCGTCCTTGAAAGACTTGATAGGTGCTTTTACAACTCTGTTGCTGCTGCTTTGTCCTAAATTCTGTGTTAATAATTTGCCTAGAGATACTTCTGATCATTGCTCTATTCACATTGGTTTTAATTATGATGGTGTTTGTATGCCAAAACCTTTTCATTTTATGGCTATGTGGATTCTTGATCCCTCTTGTAGAGACATAATTGCTAATGCTTGGGCTATAGAAACATCTGGGGTCTCCAGCCCATAGATTACGAGCCAAACTTGCTAACACTAAAAAAGGTCTAAAAAATTGGAACAAAATCTCCTTTGGTGATATTCAAAACAATATTTCTGAAGCAAGAGCTAATCTGTTGGCAACTCAAACTTCAAACCCCAATGATAGCCAGACCATCTATAGCCTTAATGATAGACTTTTATTCCTTTACAATTTGGAAGAATTGTATTGAAAGGATAAATCTAGAGAGGTTTGGCTGGCTGAAGGAGATAGAAACACTCCTTATTTCCATAGAATTACCTTGTTCAAAAGAAAATGCAATTAGCTGGATAAGAACTGCCTCTGGTGCTATTCTTACTGATAGGAAAGATATTGGAAATGCCTTTGAACAATACTTCAACACTTTGTATACTTCCAGTCCTCAAACCCACCAAGATGAGGTTCTAGAAGGTCTACATGCTAAATTTACTGATTCTGATAATAACAAATATTCCCCAGTCTCCAGAAGAAATTAAAGCTGCTGTGTTTCAAATGGGGGGTAAAAAAGCATCAGGCCCTGATGGTTTCACTGGTCTGTTTTACCAAAAACATTGGGATATTGTGGGAGATACCATTGTTGAGATGACCCAGACTTGCTTTAGAACTGGCAACATTGCCTCCTACCTAAACCATACCAATATAGCTATCATACCTAAGATCCCACAGGCTGCCAATGTCTCTCAATTTAGACCTATTGGCCTGTGTAATTTTGCCTATAAAGTGTTATCCAAACCTTGGCCAATAGACTTAAACCCCTTATGGATAAGCTCATATCTCCCAATCAAAGTGCTTTTGTCCCAAAAAGAAGCATTTCTGATAACATTCTTATGGCAAATGAGTTAATATACTGTGTCAATCATTTTCAAAGTAAAAAAGGTCTTGCTGCTGTTAAACTGGATATGTCTAAAGCCTATGATAAACTTGAATGGTCTTTCCTTGAAAAGGTTCTGTTGAAATTAAGATTGTGTGATCATTGGATTAAACTTATCTTGAACTGTTTATCAACTGTTTCTTACTCTATTCTGCTTAATGGAGTCCCTACTGGACTTATTAAACCCAATAGAGGCCTTAGACAGGGAGATCCTTTATCCCCTTACCTTTATATCTTGTGTTCTGAAGCTTTATCTGCTTATATTGATAAAATGTCTAGGGATGGTAGTATTGCTGGTATCAAAATTCATAAGAATGCCCCTCCTGTCACTCACCTCTTGTTTGCTGATGATAGTCTACTTTTTTCTAAAGCCAGTACTGAGGAATTTACCTGCATGAAAACTTATCTTCATAACTATTGCCCTGCTTCAGGTCAGGAAATAAATTTTGACAAATCTGGTATTCTTTTTAGGTCAGAAATCCCTTTGCATGAGACCAATATGTTAGCTGATATTCTGGGTATCCATAATAAAGGTTTAGGTGAAAAATACTTGGGCACCACCATTGAGTTCCAAAAATCTAAAATTGAGACTCATATGGGAATTTTGAAGTCTACTGATGCTAGGATTGATTCTTAGTCTACCAAACTTCTTTCTCAGGCTGCTAAAACCTTTATAGTCAAACATGTGGGTCAAGCCATCCCTCTGTATCAAATGGCTGCTTTCCTTATTCCTAAGGATCTCTGTAGGAAAATTGACAATCACCTTATGAAATATTGGTGGGGTGAATCCAAAGACCCCAAAGATAAGAAATTACATCTGCTAGGCTGGGAGAAACTTTGCTCCCCTAAGTCTGAAGGAGGTTTGGGATTTAGAAAATCTGAATTAAATAATCTAGCTATGCTTGCTAGGAATGCTTGGAAACTAGTGGAAAACCCTGATTCTCTGCTTAGTACCATGCTTAAGGCCAAATATTTCCCTTATTCTGATTTCCTAAATGTTGTTTGACCCAAGAAGTGTTCTTGGACCTGGAGATGTTTATGCAACATTAAAGATCTCATCAAGCCCTTTATTTCCTGGATTGTTGGGGATGGGAAATTTATAAACCCATGGTGTGACAAGTGGATCCCTGATATTGGTGTTGCCCAACCAAACCCTCTTGTCCCACCTGACCCCTCTGTTAAGGTTGACTACTTTATTAACTCTCAGTCCAGGAGTTGGAATGTTGCTAGACTTGAAACACACTTTGATAATGCTTCTGTTTAGAAGATTATTACTATTCCCTTAAGCCAGTTGATCACTCCTGATCGGAGGGCTTGGGAACTTTCAAAGACGGGCAGATTTAGTTCTAAGTCTGCATATTTGGGTCTCAGAGGTCTTAGACCAAGCCCTAATAGTGCTATTTGGAAGTCTATTTGGAAAATTAAGGTTGCCTACAGAATCCAGTTAACTATCTGGAGGGCAGCTAGAAATGCCTTGAATGTTCGTGTCATGATTAATTCTAGGATGACTATAGCTAACATTCTTAGTCCTAGATGTGGTATCTCTGATGAAGATACAATGCATGCTTTTGTGTTATGCCCTTTTGCTTCCCAGGTTTGGTATGCCTCCCCTTTGAAAATAATCACTGCTACTTTTCAAAATTATTCTTTCATTGAATAGCTTTACTTCTTTCTGGTTGATAAACAGTCTAAACTATCTGATGATCTGCATCCCCTCCTTGCTGCTATTGTTTGGTCTTGTGGTCTAGCAGGAATACTTTGATTCATGGAAAAAAAATCTGAAAACATGTTTATTGTGTTAGCTAGAGCTAGGTACATGGTCTTTTCTAAGAAACCCAACCCTACCCCTGTTAGTTATGTCAATGTCACTAGTATGGATAAATGGATTCCCCCAGGATTTGGTTGGTACAAAGGTAATACTGATGGTGCTTTTGATCTCATTACTATGCTTTCTGGTTCAGGCTTTGTAATCAGAAACTCAGTCAGAAAAGTCTCCTTTTGTGCTGCTTTGAGTGTTCAAGCCAGATCTCCTGAAGAAGCTGAAGCTAAAGGTATCCATGCTCTTCTTCAAAAGGCAATGCAGCTGAAGATAACCCACCTGATAGTTGAAAGTGATGCAAAGAACCTGATTGACCAATTTTTTGCTGGCTGTTTTGATGGCAATCAAAGGACTGATGTTATTTTCAAAGACATTAAACTTTTTGCTTCTAGTTTACTTTCTTGTATCTTTGTTTTCACCCCTAGAATTTGTAATGGAGTTGCACACTCCTTAGCTCAATGGGGCAAAGATAACTCTAGCTCTATGTACTGGTCAAGCACTCCAACCTGGCTCTTGCCGGTTGTTGAGTCCGACTGATTGCCTTTTTCAAGGCCCTTGCTTATAAAAAAAATTAATATGGATAATCAGATACATGTGGAGAACTTTTCCACTATGAGATCTTATTATATATCCACAAATCTATTAATAGACCCCACATATACCAAATTTAATATTATAAAATTTATAAAAAAATAATAAAAAAATCTTCATCCGGTCATAGAAAATCTGGATGGATTTTATTTAATTTTTTTTTATTACATCCGGTTACTCAATGATCGGATGAAAAAAAAAATAGGAAAAAAAAATATCAATCCGACCATTAGATGACCGGATGGACTATCCATTGCAACCCCCTCAAATTTGAGGGGTTCTATCTTGGCATAGAGTTTGTGGATCTATAAAAATACCATAGTGGCACTTTTTTGTCCACATTTTAGTATTATCCCAAACATATGGATGATTTTACTTCCCATAGGAGTTGCTCTCAGGAATTCAGTCTTCACAGACCAGGAAATATTTGAAAACAATTTTTGTTATCCTTTGCAAGTTTGGCAGGAAAATTGTTTGACCTTTTGTTTGGTTATGATCATATTCCTCGTAATTCATGCTCTGTTTGGATCAAGCTACTGAGAATGCAAGACATCTGGATCTCTGGTGATCTTATTTTCTTTTTGTTCCGAAGAAGATGTACATCTAAACTTCATAAAGGTTCAAAGCTTCCAGATGTAGTCAAAAGACGAAGGCAGAAAATGATCAACCAAACTGGCATTTGTTTAAAGTTTTCCATTTAGGATGCTGGAAATTATTAATCTTGAGCAGAGGCCCACTTTACCGAGGTTTAGATAATGGCTAGATATACATGGAATTTGGTACAGACTTAAAAGTGGAACTGGTACAAACTTAAAACCATGGTACTCGTACAAACACATGATATTAAGGGTCAATGGCGGCGCTTCTGACCTGTTGCTACTTCCCAAGCTTGTAAAACGTGGTACACAATCTCCTTAACACCAACGCCATGCTTCACCTGTATTAAATATCAATTCAAACCTTAAATGTTGATTTTATTACCAGTAACGAAGCGTAATAAGATATCACAAGGCAACTGAAGGATTTAACTACTGCTCATTTGTGGTGAAGAATGACATGCAGCGACTATGGACATCCTCTCCCTATGGCATTAGAGATGAAATTATTCAAACCCTGGGGAGTTTGGCAGCTTTGGCTTTCATCTAGCTAGGAATTAGGATCAACATTTTGAATGACCTAGGCAAGCTTGGTTAGAAAAGCAATGCAACCTGCTCCTGCTGTGGGTAATCTATTGAATATGTACTTTTCATGAAACGAGTCATCATATCTATCTCACATACATTCATCATTATGTTTACGTCACGAGTTTTACAGCTGCAACAGACGTGCACATATCTCGTACTAACTTAATAAACACTCTGCGGCACGGATAAATGTATATACCTGAGAAAATACGAAGGGACCTCCATCCCTCATCCGAAGAGCATCACGTTCCATGACTGCTAGGTCAGCACCAACTGCTGCAGCCAGATCAGTCTTGTTTATGACCTAATATACGGAAAGACACATTTCAGTAACTCAGTGACACCATAAAAGACAATGCAAGATTCGAAAAGGTCTCATACTTATACGAAATGATCTGAAGACTATGAATCTTAAATATAATAACAATAACAAAAAAGTAGTAAGCACAAGATTTAACAAAGGCCATACGAGGAGGTCTGCTTGAGTAATTCCTGGGCCACCTTTTCGGGGAATCTTATCACCTCCAGACACATCAATTATGTAAATGATAAAGTCAGCCAACTCCCTGCTGAAGTTGGCAGCTAAATTATCTGCATTCGTACAAATCAAAGACATTAATACCAGAATTAGAAACCAGATTACAAAGGTTGATTGAAAAAACATGATTCAGTCCATAGTGCTACAAATTGAAACCCGAAAATACAAGATCAATAGTCTATAGATTCAAATATTTTTCAATTTTTAGACTTTTAGTTTGAATCCAAGAAACATACAACAAAGATTTTCAAGTCCAATTATTAGCTCATTTGACATTTATAGCTAACTGTTCACTTCAACACAGAAATAAAAGCAAGCCAGCATAACTCGAAAAAATACCTCCACCAGATTCACAAAGAAGAATATCAGCTTTGTATAAGTTGGATAGCTCTTCCAGAGGACCTAAATTGATACTTATATCTTCCCGAATTGCAGCATGTGGACAGCCTCCAGTTTCCACAGCACGTATTCTTTCCTCAGGAAGTGCTCCATGCTTCACTAGGAACTCACCATCCTCCTTTGTAAATATATCATTTGTCACCTGAAAAGATAAAACGAAAAGAATGATGACGCAAAGCCCTTGAAAACAGCTAAATGATGCAATGTTAAAAAGAGTCTTTTAGAGTTCCAAACTAAGAAGATAGAGAAAGGACATACAAAGAGTGCAAAAGCCGTGTGTATCAGTCACCAGACAGCAATAAGGTGTTACCTCTAGCCTTATAAAGTCCAATTGTTTTGCATAAATTACACGTAAATGATTTAGAAGCGAAACAGTTCATCCGATATACTGATAAGTTATGGGTTTCATATTACTCATTAAGAACTTCTCTGCTTGGTCTAACTGTACCAAAGCAAAACAGGGAACTTTGAAACCCAGAAAGATTTTTTCAAATGAAATGAGGGGAGATGAGAGGAAGAGAAGCCTGGTTCAAGCTGTCTACTCTAATTGATATGTTTGGGGAAGACATAACAATGTTAACCATGGCAACAGAATGTAGTCTTAAATCAAAGTAGATATAAGGCGAGTATGAATTATTTGGAATGATATCAAATTTTCCAGAATCATGTAGATGAATGAATATGCATTATTTGGAACTCATATAGATATAGTTTAGTAGAGCCTCTCCAGCAATGCTAATGACAATAACACAATATCCAGTATGGTTTGGGTCTTTTAAACCATAACTACATTATCCATGGACTGATAAAAGAGAATTTTGAAAGTCCCAACATACTTAATTCACATTACTTACTGCTGCAAGACTGTACTTGTCACGTAATAACTGACACAACGCCAGCATCAAAGCAGTTTTCCTGTTTAATTCAACATTTGAATTAGTACCAGATTCCTATGACTTTGTAGTAGTAGCTAATTACTAAAAACTACGAAAATATTGAGGTCGGAAGCTTGCCAATCATAGCGGAATCATAATGTCTGTTTCAAAACTCAAAAGGTAGCAATTCAATTGCAAAAAGATGTGATTTCACATTATTACCATACTTGGTTTACACTACAGAACTCTGGTTGTTAAAGCATGATGTAGAAAAACCTCTTCAAGTAAAATGATGATACATTTCAGATTGAACAAAGATATGAACTTGTAAACATGTGGAATGCAGCAAATAAAACTACCCACACCAAGGGTTCGTACAATTTCTTCGATAACCCTAGTAATCAAGGCTATACAAAATTAATTCATAAATGGATATAAAACCCACTAATCTAAACTATGAACAAAACAAGATAAACCAAAATTACTGTTTAATTCTACTAAATCGGGAAAAAGAAGTGATATTTTTTTTTTTTTTTTTGGATTAGTCACTTACCCAGTACCAACAGGACCACCAATACCTATAGTAAAAGCTCTTTCTTTGAAATCTCTAGAGGAAAGAAGAGGAGCTCTTCTACTGAAAAATCCTGGTGAGTATATGGGTTCATGAGAGTGTGGTGCCAATCCATCATGGCTATGGTAAACTTTTCCATCTTTCCCAGTAAAGGAATCACCAGTATGATGATGGTCAAGATCATGGTGGTGGTGGTGATGGTGGGGGTCATGGGTTTGATGATCTTCAGATGCCATTGGAGACTTTCTTTTTCGTCTTCAGAGGGTTTTTGACTAGAGAAGTGGAAGCAGAGTGATTAGTGATACTCGCTGATAGACAGTACTATTATTTGGATTTACCTCTACAAGTAGAGTGCACGTGCATTGCACGTTGAGAATAAAATTTTCCTTACCTACTATTATATTTTGTTATTTTTTCAATTTACCTTCATAGGGTGTATAATTTTGGGAGAGGTATTTATGCTCGTTGTGTAGATAGTTTAAAGGGCTTTCTAAATATATGAAATTCAAAAAAATCCGACATACGGTTTGAAAGATATGTTGATTTTAAAAAAATGGCATTTCCGTAAATAATTTGTAGGGTATTTTCACTTAAATCCCTGTATAAATCACTTATTAGTCCGGTATCCCTATACTATTCAACGGCTGAGATTGCTGCAGATTGAGAATCTGACGGTGCATATCAAATGTGCACACACCAAATTGGATGTGCGCAACACCAATTTTTACAGGAACTCCTCCATCATCCAACGGCTTAAATTGAAAGCTAGCCCATCCAACGACTACGAAGGGTGAATATTTCATAGAACCTTGTTTGCCTTAAAGAGGGGGGAGATTCGGTACATTGGTTGTTGGAGCCATGTTATTCTTACATCTGGATCTCCAACAATGCTACGTTGACAGCCTAAAATCCCTCAAGTTACCTGTATGGAGATCTCACGGTCACGGTGAAAATATAAGAGATGGTGTGTGGATCCTACCACGTAAGATTTGCAGGGGTCTACTGTTATATGTGTCACGTAGGATAAAGTGAGGCGAAACTTCCTCGGTACCGGTAGAATTTCCGTTGGATCTCTTAGAGCTAAGCACTCTAGTTTGGCCTAAGCTTCGTCTTAAAAAAAAAAACTAAAAGTGGCTTAGGGCAACTCGTAATGAGTGTTTAAATTAGTTGGGGATACCTGTCCAGATGGATGAACAAAAGTAGTTTTGCATTATGGTAAAAAAACTTGGCGGTATAATTTTAATCGAGCGATGGTATAAGTTGTGCCTTTTCAACGGCTACTTCCTACCACTATAAATTCTCGACCATTTCACAACTCAAAACGCAAAAAAAAAACATAAACCCTTGGGATGGGACCTTTGCCATTCAGAATGTGGTAACAACTTTCATACTAGAAACCCTTGGGGTGGGACCTTTGCCACTCATTCCTGGATCGTCGTTCCACATCAACATCAGTCTCCCCACTCTTCCTCTGTCGATTCATTTGCATTATGGTGGTAACATACTCATTAGTCTCTTGTTGATCGCCCCAAAACGACGTGACAATCCTTCGGCGTCACGTTCATTCGAATTTGGACACTCGACACATAAGTGTTCGAAAATCCGGTTCCAAAAGGTCGTTCCCTGTTGCTGCACACCATTGATGGAGTCCTTGGTGAAGAGCACGTAAGCTCTACAGATCAATTCATCTTCATCCATGGTAAATCTTGGACCACGAAGTCTCCTGACAGTATGAGGAGTGACATTAGCATTAGCATGAGCCTTTCCAGGTGGTTGGTTTCTTGGAGGCATGATTGAATATTGAGTTTGGAATAAAAAAAAATTAAAGTCCTTTTGATTAGCGAAACAAAAAGAGAAGTTTGCTCTGAGATGTAGAAAGCTTGGATTGCTTGGTGTGATTTTGAAAGTTTGAAATTTTGGTATTTATACACAAAAAATTGTTACTGTTGGGATTCAAAGTTCGGTACATAAAATATACCGACCGGTATAAGCTATACCGAACGACATAACTTATGTTGTTGGCGGCGTACTTATGCCGCTCGGTATAATTCGTGCCAAACGACACCAGTTGTGTCTCACCCGGCAAACCAATAAGAATGTTGGTTTGCCAGGCCATTTTGGGGGATTATACATCCCGTAGTGGGTGCAAAAAGGGAAAATCCTAGGTTTGCCCACCTCATAGGAATTGCCCTTAGTCAACGGTGCTCTCACTAATGGGGCTGGGAATTCAGTTTCCGTCTAAATAAAAATTAGTGAAGTTTGTTATGTTTTTTTTTCTTCGAAGCATATGAAATTTGTATTAAGCTAAATAAAGATTACACGAGGGTATGATACCCTCGTAGAGTCACTAAGTGCAATTTGGTTCAAATGTTTGGAGTGATATTCTCCTAGAAAGTTGTCGAGAAAGTTCCTTGTTCGCTTCGGTCTGCTGCATGGTTTGCTAAACCATATGCTGTTTGGTCGGCCCCCCTGTAGATATGTTAGAGAGAGCATTGTGGGATTAGCTTCATGCAATAGTTAATTTCTGCAACCATATTCTTGAGGTACCAAGGGGGTTTTGTACTCTTGATAATAAATTGGACCAGGTCTGCTGAGTCTGCTTCAAAACAAACGAAAGTCCAATGTTGGTCTATGACGGTCCTGATTGCCATTAACATCGCCCAAGTCTCTGCCAACAGAGTTGTAGTGATGCCAAGAAGTTGTGTCATTTCCGCAATAGATGTTGAAAGTCCCTGCATATAAATCCCTCTCCAGCATGCCCTGAATGCCCTCTAACGAATGCGTCTATATTTACCTTAATCTAATTGTTAGGGCATTGTTCGGTCAAACCCACTAGCGTTGGTATGTCAAGTTAGTTGTCAGTTTTAGGTGTCAAAACTCAATTCTTGATTTAGCCTACTAGAGTTTAGATTTCGGAATTAGGATATAGACAAAGTAGTAGAGACCTTGAAGACTAAGACTGTGAAGACAAAGAAGACATCAATTATTCTTCATCGACAAAAGGTTAGTAGGAGTTATGACTTTATGGATATTCTTCTATTATACTTTATCTATTCTTTTGAAATATAGTCGACTACTTTAGTAGTGATAATAGCGATTGAGATCGTATTCTTGTGTAACGTGGCCTTGTGTCATGACCAGTGTTCGTTCCCACAAATACTGTGAGTACAAGAATGAATGAGATAGATTCGGTGCCATGTGTCCATTGCAATGGTTTGCTTGCAAACTGTTAGTTGGATATGGATGAATCTAAAGGAGTACTCTTGAGCAAAGAGTCCATGGATCATAGCTGAGGACGTACACACGTCTAAGTTCTGGCTCAGCCCAGTACTTCCAGCGGAATCCAGATTTGACGAAATCTGACAGGCGCACGGTTCACGAACCGGTTTGCGTACCAGAAACTCGGAAATTCCCTGAGTTCGAGATGGCTATTTATTTCGCGTACCAGTACGTGAACCTGGCGGTAGTCATCTTGCTGGTGTCGGATTTAGCGAAGATTCTTTTAGAATTTCACTCTGAGTCAAATTCCAAACTCCTTTATCTCTTAGATGGACTTGTGTAAAACATAATATCTTTTGTGTTCCATCTAACGATCCTCAATGAGTCAATAAGATAAGATTATCTCTGGTCTGTTGGATTTCTATCTTGAAGTGTTTTTGAGCTAACAAAACACTTGGCAGATAATGTTAAAAAGAATTCCAATTGAGATTAATCTCTTTACTTGATTTCAAAGTTTCCTTAACTTGTGGGACAAGTAATTGCTTGCTTTATTCCAAAGCAACCTATCTTATTGAGTGCTATAAATAGAGGTGTCTATGGACAAATACCGCAAGCATCAAGCATACGTGAAGGTCCTTGGGGAAGGTAGCGTAAACTCTTTTCACTTCGGTGAATGCTTGTTGTGGTATAGTCATCCTCTATAGGTTGCAGCTCCTCTGGGAACTCCCTACGACTATAAAGACTTCTCTTGAGAGTTGGGAAGCACAGGTAGATTGATCCCTTTGTGGTTGATCAGATTAACCTGTAACCTCAGTAACCTATCGTAGTTCTTGTCTATTCTAAAGTCCGTCTCTTCTGCTATACGGCTATTCAAGAACTGGTTAAGTTACGTAAAGGTTGGAAAGGTAGCAACGCACGGCTGCACTCGGTGTTGTAAGACCTAGTTAGCTCCAGTTATACAAGTTTCTCAAGTGATTCTTCGTGTATAACTGAGGTAGATACGAATTGGGCATTGCTTACTTGGTTTGCGTGTCAGCCCCGATTTGTGAAGTAGATTTCCGTATGACCTGGATTTAACAATCCGAAGGAAGTCATCTTGTGTGTGGTAAACTGATAGAGGACAGTTACACCATACGTCAACAATTAGGTTGAAAAACCAGTATTGCTGACACATGCCTTTGGCATCGGTCAAAGCAACTCCCAGGCCTGTAAAGGACGTCAGCTGGGGGAATCAAGTGCGTGACGATCTGTGGGGGGTCTAGAGACGTAAGGAAGGCGACAGTAGCCAATTCGCTTGGAGGGCTTGAGTTGGTCTCTGCTACATCCCAGACCGAAGTCTTATAGTAGGCTAGTGTTTGTAGTCAGTTTGTACTGGGCGGTGTTCAATCTGGACGAGGTCCCGAGGTTTTTCTGCAAGGCAGTTTCCTCGTTAAAAAAATCTCTGGTGTCTTGTGTGCTTTTACTTTCCGCATTATATCTCTGATTATATAATTAAAGCACCAAGTAGTACGTTATTGCCTAACTGTAGAGTTGACTCCAAAGTACTCTTTGTCGAGGTTTAACAACTCCAGTTATAAGTTTGG
>JAJJMA010106101.1:0-31105 GCA_023529015.1 Papaver nudicaule | reverse complement strand
GGTTCCTCTGGAGTGGTTTCCGCTTCTTGGATTTACGACACGTGTCCCGAGGGGTTTTTACCCTCCACATGTCCACTTCTGTTATGATACGTTTATGCGGAACGTTGAACCACGTTGGACCAGATCCCACTTCCACCTAGGTTCATCTGGTTAGCCCGGTAATACCCAGGAAGTAATGTCGACATTGTTAAAGATGATGACGACATTTGGAAGTAATAATATCTAAAGAGATTTTCGAAACAAAAGGATACGTTTCGAAATGAGCTCTTTCCCAGGGAGCATATTTGGTAAGCGCTATATTTCGAATTAAAGAAATATCCAAATATACCTTATGAATATTATTAGTTTTGATTGCTCTTGGCTAAACATTTTTTGAAATTACATTTTCTTTATGAATTATATTTTTCATAAATGTAAAATGCTAGAGTATTAGATATCATTAAATGCTATGAGACTAAATGAGGAATTTCGGAATTATTATGTAAATGTGCTTTGTGGAATTTCTGAAATTAAGTTTGCCTCATTTCAAATGAATAGCCTTATATCAGAAGAGAAGGACCGTAGAATAGACAAGAACGTGATCAGGTTACCAAGGTACAGGTTACTCCGATTTCAACCACTAAGGTCTCAATCTCCTACCTGTGCTTCCCAACTCTCAAGAGAAGTCTTTATAGTCGTTAGGTAATTCTCACAGAGGAACTGCTATCTAATAGAGGATGACTATACCACAACAAGCATTCACCGAAGTGAAAAGAGTTTACGATCAATTCCACAGAGAAATCTCACGTATGCTTGATGCTTGCGGTTTTTCGGCCCTTAACCCTCTATTTATAGAACTCAATAAGATAGGTTTCTTAGGAATAAAGCAACTAGTTACTTGTCCCACAAGTTTAGGAAACCCTAACTTGCAAACCAAGTAAACGGAGATTTATCTCCATTGGAATTCATTATCTTATTGACTCATTGAGATTCGTTAGATGGACCACATAAGATATTTCGTGATAAACAAGTCCAACTAAGAGATAAAGGATTCAGTGTTTAACCCGTGTGAAAATCCCAGAGAATATTCACCTTGGACGGTTCGGGAACCGCCCTTCTGAATTCCGGCCAGATACATCGAATCTGTGGTTCATGTACATGTACGTGTACAAATTGATGCATTGGAACTCAGGAGAAAATCCCAAGTCACTGTTCACGAACCGGTTCGTGAAGCGCTTTAGTTCAGAATTAGGGTTTAACTGGATCTGCTAGAAGTTCTGGGATGGGCCAGTACTTAGACGTGTTAGACGCCCTCAGCTATAATCCACTGGACTCTTGCTCAAGAGTACTCCTTTAGATTCACCCATATCCAACAAGTGATTTGCAAGCAAACCATTGCAATGGACAAATGGTATTGAATCTATCTCATGCATTCTTGTAAACTTAGTATTCGTGGGAACAAATACCAACATAACACATGGTCATGTAGACAAGAACACGATCTCAATCGCTATTAGTATCTCTACTAAAGTGGCCGACTAATTCGAAAGATAGAATAAGTAGAATAGAAGAATTTCCATAATAGTCATAACTCCTACTAACCTTTTGTCGATGAAGAATAATTGATGTCTTCTTTGTCTTCGTCTTCAAGGTCTTTACTACTTTGTCTATATCCCAATTCCGAAATCTAAACTCTAGTACGCTAAATCAAGATTGAGTTTTGACACCTAAAACTGAGAACTAGCTTGACATACCAACGCTAGTGGGTTTGACCGGACAATGCCCTAACAATCTCCCCCTTTGTCAATTTTAGTAACAAAACCAATTTACATATGGATTCAAAAGATATACAATTAAGTACTAACCAGATGTATCTTGATTTCTTGAATTCTTCAACTTCTCCCTTGAGTCTTGATGTGTTCTTTTTAACTCTTGTTGAGAAATTCGTAGACAACACCTACGACATATCCAACTTAAACAACCACAAAGGTACGCTCGAGCTTACATGGGTTAATATGCTAATCCCACATGTTGTTTGTGCAAAGTGTAAGAATCTGAGCAAACTTTTAAGTCCGTGTATTAAAACTTTTAAAGTGATTCTACTCATACCTGATACGAAGCTTCTTTTTAACTTTAATTACTCCCCCTTCCTTGATACTTTGAAAAAGTACAACAAGTAAGCACATGATGTTCGAACCACAAGAACAAGAACCATATGTATTCTCCCCCTATTTGTCACAAAAATATGACAAAATAGTTTGAGAATAGGGTTTCATAAACCTATGGAATACGTTAAGCTAAGTACTCGCATACCAAGTTTAAGATTACATAACTAGGAAATCAGGACGATGATCTCTAAGTTGATTCATCTTTGGAGAAATATAGACACATTTTTCTCCTAATATTCCACATCCACACTTCCCAAAAAGATTTGTTATTAAGCGCAAGCTCAGTTAAGAACTCTCCCCCATGTGGTGTTATTCAATAAAGAACAACTTACAAAGCCTAACATGGATAAAACATTTTAATGTTATCCAGTATACCTTTGTTTATAATCTCTTCCCTTAGCCAGATTTTTGGAAAAGAATATATGATTCCGAGTTTGTGAAAACCCTAAAAATCATACAATCAAAAGTTTCTTGATCATGAGAAAAAGCTTAACTTTTGTAATAGACATAACTTTGCATCGATACCGAGGTAATGGAAAGAGCTATGTGTTGGAATAAGATTGAGGTAGACAAATCAAGTATTGCAAACATCATTAATAATCATCTAAAAAGAACTTTTATTAATGAAATAAAGTAGTACATGCTGAAAAACTCTAAAAAACATGAAAAGGCAAACTACTTCTAGATATAGTTTATATTCATTAGGCAAAAGTAAGAACGAGTTCTCACAAGGAATTAACTATTCAATTTGAAAGAAGTCATGACGAAGTTATTGATTTCCTCACTGTCTTGTTCTTCATTCATAGGCATAGGAATATCTAGATCGAATTCCTTAGGCTCATTTACAGATGCCTTATGCACTTCTTTCATAAGCTCTTCTTGTTGTTTCACAAGAGCTTGTTGAACATCCGGAGTTTTTAGAAACACTTCCCCAAGAGATCTTACTTCTCTTTTTGTTTCTCTGCATTCTTTGAGAATGGATGCAATCCTTTGATTCTTCTGAGAAGGTTTTTCATCCTTGTCAGATTTAGATTTCTTCTTCTTCTTCTTGAATAAGGATCCTTGCTTGGAGGAGTAATAGCAATGAGTTTTACCATGTTGAAAAGTTTAGAATGAAATAAGAATTGAGTTCTGATTTCTTTATAAACAGTTCTTCCAAGAATTTTCGAAGAGATAAGGATTCTCACAACTACCAGTTACGATATAGATTTACCCTAATATCGTACGGAGAAAGCGGAACGGTTCGGGAACCGTTGTACACGTGTATTTTCTTCTTTCATTGATGTGTCTCACTTTCAGAGATACCCAGTAACTATTTTAACCTTTCGTTTAGACAATTTGACCATTAATGATCACAAGTTCCATGGAGCTTGGCTCAACATTACACTTTTGTCCAGTGACGGTGGAAAAAAAAGGTGTTAATTGAGGGTTATCAATTACTTACATACGGACACAGAAAATGGAAAAAGGCTCTAAGACATTTGCCCGACCACATTATGACATCTCATTCCAAGGGGCAATGAATGAGATGCCAACCCTTCTTGCAGTTAGTGCGAGGAGGGTAGAGCATGGTTATACTCTTTGTGTGGTACTGAATCTTTTTCTGAACTAAGTTTGTCGTTTTTAGTTCTGACTCTTTTGAATTTTCCAACTCCTTGTGTTGCCCTTAAGGAGGTTGATTGTTTTCGTTCTTTATTTGCTTCCATGTCATTGGCAGTTTCAAAGACTCGAATCACATTCATGAGTCTAGCAGCTTTCTTCTGTAGTTGCTTAGCATACTTGACTTTACGTCTGTATACATGACACTGCTTATAATCATGTCCCTTTTTAGCACAATAGTTGCATTTAACAAGCCGTTGCTTGTGCTTGACAGGAATGATTGTTTCTTTGCAGGATATGTCACTTGAAGTCGTGTCCATGGGGATGGGACATGTTTCTAGTTCTGATTTGGAATCACCCGCATTATTAGAATTGACACACTCTGCAATGAACGCAGTTTCACTTTCTTCATCATCTGAATTGTTAGTATAAGATGAATCATCAAGTGTAGCAGCAAAGGCTTTCCCTCTGGTATATTTCCTCATATTGGGAAATTCTTCAGCCAAGTGGCCAAATCATTTGCATTTATAGCATTGTGGCATATCATCATCATCTCCCATTTTGTTCCCTTCTTTAGGAGGGACTCTATCATGAGGCTTATGAGGTGATGGTGGGGCTTTCTTAATGAATCGTTTACCTCTCTTCCTTAGAAGATCTCTAAACTGGCGAGTGATCAAAGATAACTCTGCCTCAGATTCATCCCCACTATGATTGTCGGAGTTGGTATTCAAAGTACACTCTTCGCTTACAAGTTTCCTTGTTTTTTCAGTAGCTCTAAAACCGATGTTTTTAGGGTTAGTTTGCTCATGATCGAAGATTTTTAACTTGGCAACAAGGTCACTTCTTGTTATGTCTAAGCCGTGTACTTCTTGGATGACATGTTTCTTTGATTCGTACCTTGAGAGTAATGACCTCAGAATTTTACACACAATGTCCCTTTCCGGAATAGCTTCACCTAAAGTGTGACAGGCATTTACTATCTCAGACAATTTGTGGTTAAAATCTTCAAAGGTATCATCCTCAAGCATTCGAAGGTTCTCCCAGTCAGACATGAGGTTTTGAAGTCTAGCTTTTTTTTTTCTGTTGAATTCCTTTCGAACACGGTCCTTAATCTAATCCAAGCCTCTTGCGAGGTTGCACATGTGGCCACGTGATGGGAAAGATCAGGTGTTACTGCATGGATGATAGCGTTAATCCCATCATAGTTTTGCTTAGCGGCGAGAGTTTCCACGTCATCGTAATCCGCTATGTCTTTGGGGACAGATACCTCACCAACTAGAGTAGTAGGTGGTGTATATCCTTTTTCGACATAAACCCAAGTTTTGAAATCCCGGGCTTGCAAAAACTATCTCATTGCAGTCTTCCACCATAGGTAGTTTGTGCCATCAAACTTTGGTGGTACGTTACAAGCTCTTATGCTTTGTGTGTTGGTATAAAATCTGCATATAGACTTTATACCTAACAGCCATGAAATTCTATGACAGACTACGATTATAACACATTACTCTAAGCCTTGATGAGTACGAGATTGAACAGTATATATATCGAGAGGTGAATTCGTATACAAATAAACAAGAAACACATTTAAATCACTACTGAATTACTAACTTCTAGTATTACAATACATGGAAATTATGTCCCAAAGACCTGAGGAGATACTAACCTAATCCCTCTCACACGCCTTAGGCTACACAAAAATTCCAACCCCTACAATGGCTCTCGAGCCTTCCTTATATAGGAGGAGTCAAAGGTGGATTACAGCTAATAAGACAAACGACTCAATCGTGGTGGTGTCAGACTTTGTCGAGTAAGGCGGTTACTATTCGAGGCGTCTTCAAGATTCCTTGTTGTCCTCGGCACCTTTCGTTCGACATGTCCAATTTTGTCTCGAGGTTCTCCCCTTTCCTGTGGAGTATTCAACTCCTGGCTACTCTTTCGACATCTTCCTAACTGTCACGCCCCGTTCCTCTGTTTACAGCCCGAGACTTATCTTGCCTTATCGAGAGCTGTGACGAGCGTCCTTCGTAGCTTTTACCCCCTACAGTCCCTAGTGTTGAAAATACTTGGGAAGGAAATTCTGCTTCGAAACCATCTTCGTGACACGTGCCCCATTATGCCTTTGAAGTGACGTTACAGTGACACATTCTGCATGTTCCGAGATTTTAGCTGCCTTTTGACCTTCCAACCAGTAGCGCTGGTTTCCTTCTACTATTTAAGTTTTATTTTCTCCCTCTAAAAAATCTTTGTTCTTTCGTATTCTCCTTCCTCAGCTCCGGCTTACTGGTTCTTCCGAAACCCTAAACTCCATCTTCTGATCAAATATTCTATCATCAGCATTCTTTGTCTTCCCGTGTTTTATTCCGTGCAATATCTCATAAAGGTAAGTTCTTTTTTCGTTCTACTAATTTATCGGCCTTCAATCTCTCCCACCTATGCAATTTCCGGCGCCGGTTATATCCTTACTTATCTCCGCCGTACTTTATTTTCTTTCTCATGGATTCTCCCTCTATAATCGAAGCTCTCATCTCTAAGATGAGGAATTTATGTTTTAAATCAGATTCCTTTGGCCTGAGGTCCGTTGATGCTCCCGGTGGCTGGCTGTCTCCAGAGCTGGTTGCCGAGTACCAATGTAATGAAGAGAGACTTCTAAACAGATCCCACCAGATTTTTGTCGGGCTGATTCCCCCATTTTACCGTCCGTCCAATCCTTTGTTTCTTGAAATTCTCTGCTCCATGCCTAGTCGTCGAGGTATAATGCAGCTTACCTGCAGCTCGATTCAATTGATAAATGAGTGGGTTTCTAATTCCGAGAACAACTCCGAGGCGGGTTATGTGGAAAGGTTTTATTTTACTGCCGAGAACTTTTTCCTTCATTTCGAACCTTTCTTGACTCTCGACAACGAGGATGCTCCTTGGGGTGTTCGGTTCATACCCGTAAAGGTTAAGGTGAATGTGATCCCAAAGTTTCCAGACTATTAAATAGATGAGGATTGGTCTTGGAGCCTGTATTGCTTACTGGTCCCGTTCTCCGAGGTTGGAAAGATGCAAGCCTCTTTTTCCCTCGTATGGAGTTCGAAGCAGGTCACCAATTCTCGACCCAACACCTTTTCACCATTCACTTTTCTGACGAAGAAAGGGAATTATCTTACCAAGCTCTGGAAAAGGGGAAAGGTTCTTCTGTAGATGTTCCGAGAAGCTTAAAGCATGCTCGTGTATGAGAGGAGACTATGGATCATGTAACAAATACTAGCTAGGTTGAGATGTGTTTTGTTTAGAGTATAAATACTTGCCTTTGTTTGTTGCCCGAGAAAGACGGATTCTCTCCTGCAGGATGAGAGGGTGCATACCACCGTTCTGAGTTTAGATGATGTTTCCATGGATTTCGAGTTTGGGGAGGTGAAGAAAAAAAGTTATCAAGTCCCACAAGAAGGTTGTGTGTAAGAAATCCTCGAAGGTGGTTTCGACGACCCATGAAAGAGTGACTACGAAGCCACCTGGTGGTGAGATGGGGATAGATCTTTCGGATAAGCTATCTCTTTCGAAGGTTGTTAATATTCCTGCTTCTAATAACGTTCCTAAGGAGCCAGCCGCCACTACTTCGAATAGTGTTTTTTCAAGTGCACCCGCCTTGGTTGCTACTGCCTCTGCCTCTGCCACGGTTACTGCCTCAGCTTCTGCCATGGTTGCTGCCTCAGCTTCTGCCATGGTTGTTGCCTCAGTCAAAGTTCCAGCCAAACCTTTGGGAAAGGTCGTCCCTATGGTTGATGTTTTGCTTCCTCGAAAGGATGGTTCTACTATTGACACTAATCTTCCGAAAAATATGGTTCTTAGTTATCCTCGTAGTTCTAAATTTACGACTTCTCCGAGCTTTGCTGGAAAGAACATCCAACCATATACTGCCTAGAGATTCAAGGAAACACTTGTAGGGAATCACAATCCCAGCGAATTATCCCTGGAGATTCATCCCGATTTAAGTCTCATGCTTCTGACCCCTTGCGCCATCCTCTCGATCCTAAGTTCTGTAAGAAACTTGGTGATATGTTTGGGGGTGATTATCTCGGGGAGAATTGTGATCCTCGTAATCCTCCCATGTCTTATGAAGAAAGTCTCGTCGTGCTGTAAATGGTGAGTATGGTGCTAGCCCTTGTGCTTTATTACATTTTTCTGAATTCGGAGTGCACTAACATTTTCTCAATCGTTTTGCTAGGGAGATCATCATGCCTCAGGTCTTCTGGGCTACTCTTTTGGCTTATTTGGCGAAGCTGATTATTTTGAGCGGAAGTTTCTTCGAATGCAGAAGGAGCTTCCCAAGGAAAAGGCCTGTGGTGCTCATGAGAAGATGAAGCTAATGGGTATGACTTTGTGTGCCTTGTGATTTTGATGAGATTTTTTGTTAATAGTTATGATTGTTTATGCTGAAAAAACGCTTACTACCATTACTTGTAAAAAAAAAAATGAGCTAGAAGAGGAGAAGAAAAAACTCCACCAAGCTAACTTAGCTCTTAGTACTTATTTTCAAGAGAGTCGGAAGTATATTAATGTTGCCTACGAGGTTAACAAAGGTCGTCGAGATGAAGTGGAGCGTCTTACGAGAGAAAGGATTGAAGCTCGAGATGACTGAGATTATTATAAGAAGAAAAGATTAGAAGCTGAGAGTCTTTTAGCCGAGGAGAAGAGAAAGAGAGTTAAAGCAGAAAAACTACTGGAACATGAAAAGGGTACGAATCAAAAAGGTGCTCAGGAAATGCACCAGTTTCAATTGGATATTACTCGGCTGACACAAGAGCGGGATGCTGCCCGCAAGGAGCGGTTAATTAGTGTGTCTGGTAGAGTGGTAATTGAGAAATTGGAAGAAGATAATAGGAATTTGAAAATAAAGATGTCAGCTTTGAAGAACGTTAATGAGGAACTGGTCAAAGAAAATGATAGCTTGAAGAAGGGCTATAATGAAATAAGCAGGGATTTGGGAAAGGCGAATTCTTCGAAAGACCACTTTGCTCGGTTAACTGATGAATATCGACTTGAACTTGCCAAATTGGGATGGGGTTCGACTGAGGATGTTAGGGAAAGGGCTGCCCAGCCTCGTTTTACTAATCAACATGAAGTTACAAATTATATGATTGTAAAAGAAAGTAGGATATCTAGTCTTGACATTCTGTTTTATTGTTATGTTATGTTTTCTGGGTATACTTTGATAGATTGATATCTTTTATCTTCTCCTTTTTTTTTTTTTGTAGGCATCGAGGCTAACTTGCTACATGAGGTGTGCAATTCCGAGTCTGCGAGAGATGAGAGTGATGCTCAGCTGATTGAAGAGTCCAATCGGAAATTGGAGTTTGAGAGGAAAGCCCAGGATCTTTCTCGAGAGTTGGACCTAGAACGTCGACTTCGGACTGCTAACGCAAATAGGCATTTGAAAGAATTGGATATCGAGCGAAAGCGTCGCTCGACAGATGCGGAGAGAAATGCCCAGGATCTGGCCGCCGAGCGTGATCATCGCCATCGGTGTGAAGAAATTCTGAGAAATATGATTAAAGCCTTTACCCTCTTGCGTCCCCAACTTAATCATGGAGAAGCTACAGAGGAACTGCTCACTCGATCTGCCTAACTACTGCTCTGGCGGCGAGTAAGGCTTGCCGAAAACATGGTCGTTCTTTTTTTAGAAATATTGGGGTCGAACCTGCTGGCTATGGAGCGCTCGGTGCAGATGACTCTGACTTAGAGTTTCCTGATGATGTAAATTTGCTTCCTCATGAGGTTTTTGTAAGGGTAGTGAGGGAAGAGTTGCGTCCAAGGGGTGTACTAAAGGGTGTGTCCGAAGGCAGTGACTCTGGTGATGATAGTGATGATAATGATTCTGATGGCAAGGCTGCAGGAGGCGCGGAAGGTCATCCCGAGGATCATTCGAGAGATAATTTCGAGAGTGATACCGAGACAAGGGCTGGTGAGGGTACTGAAGGTGCCGAAAAGGATGTCGAGTTAGCGAATCTTGGTGATTCTGGTGAAGGAAACACTGAAGGTGGCAAGGACGCCGTTTTCGATGCCAATTATAAGGAGAATAACTATTTATTTCGAGAATCCAGCTTGGAGTATAGCGAGGAGGAAGAAGCTAAACCTAGGAAAGATGATACACCTTTGAAGAGAGACCTTTCTGGCTTTCGAACTCATGGAGAGTACTTGGAAGTTGAGAAAGAACTTTGGGATGCGATGAAGATGTTTCCTACCCCTCGCCCTGATTATTTGTCTGTTGCGCCCTATTCTGATGTTTAAGTGCGAGTTTGTTTATTCTCGATCTGCTTTTTTGTTTGCTGAAGTACATTTTCCGCGCTTTATATCAGCCATACCTGTACCTATAAATATTTGAATAAGGAAAATGTTTTTGTGTTTTGCTGTCAATCGTTCCCTTTTTTTTTTTCGTATTTATTACTTTTATTAGCAACTCGCGATCAGGCACGAGTTTACTTTGCAATTCCCAGAACCCCTAAGGTTTCTTAAGGCGCAACTCCGGGGCTTACTTCAATGTGGGAGATAGTAAACCAAGCTAGTGGGGGCTTACGGATCACCCTTCCCAAAGGCTTTGAGCTACTTGCTGGTTTAAAGCAAACACTGACTTTTCGAGACCATAGGTGCCCGTTTTGCCTCAGTACATTAGGTGGGTATCGAGGGAACCATGTATCTTATGAGAAGACCTGAAAATTTCCTGATAGCCCATTTATCCTATGTAAAGTGAAAAAGCGGGGATACCGAGATACACCACCAACTTTTAGTTTTCGTGAACCTAGTTGATTATGGTTGTTTGAACGATCTCACAAATCAATATTCAAACAACAACCTGAGTATAGTTCAGAGAACCGAACCCTAACAAGAACGTAGTTCTTGTAGATCTCAATAGAGATGGATTCACTCAAAGGTTATGAATCAACAAACTTGCAATTACTTCTATTATATAGATCAGAGACAATATAATGCGGAAGGGAAAAGTAATGCAAGACACCAGAATTTTGTTAACGAGGAAACTGCAAACCTAGCAGAAAAACCCCGGGACCTCGTCCAGATGTGAACACCCTTAGTATGAACGGTATACAGACGCTAGCCTACTCTCAGACTTCGGACTGGACTGTATCGAGACTGAATTCACCCTACAAGCAATTCAGCTACCAATGTGCTCCTACGTCTCTTGGCTCCCGCAGTAGCCTACGTACTTGATTCCCCTAGCTGACGTCCTTTACAGGCCTAGGAGTTGCTCCACTTCCCTTCGTGAAGACTAGCGTTACCCTGCCTCTAACAGGACGCCTAAAAGTATCCAAGTAATTAAACGAGAATACTATTGTGATTTCCTTTAGACTTAAAGTCAAGGTTAATGGAAATCGATATGTTGAATAGGGCTTATTGATCTAGCCTAAACAACTTTACCTCCGAACGCGTGACGAACTTATTATGAAACCTAGTTCGTGAATTTGCGTTTGGGAACTTCTAGGGTTTACGATACAAGATCTACCTTACGAAGTTTCTATCAAATCTTGGTCGTGATAAGATTGAAAGAATTCAATCGACCCAAGATACAGGATGAAATTTTACTTCCGACCTGTGCTTCACGATCCTCAAGTGAAGTCTTTCAATAGTCGTAGTCCTAAAAGGACTTCGAGATGACGACCAACCTTTATGCAAGGATACACAGATGTGTAGAGGATTGAGATTGTATCTTGCAGAAGGTCATCTATTTATAGTGATCACCAAGGGAGGCTTTGCTTAAAGTTTAAGTAACCTTGAGTAGGGCTCAAGCAAGTTCCGGAACTAGGAAAGTCCATAGCTTGAATACCCATTCTCAATCTTCTAAGAACTTTGGACTAAGCCAAAAGTTAAAGAAGACTCAACCTTGTTCGATGGTTCGCGACTTCTGGTCCAATGCTTGTTTGGACATCGCTTTGCGACTTCTGGTCCAAATACTTAGTTTGAACATCGCTTGGATTAAGTTGTTCAATTCCATTGGCCAAGACACAACAAGTCCGAGAACTAATTATGTCTAGACCGAAAACTTCAAGATATAAAAGTTGGAAGTTTTCGCATGGCTTATGTGAACGCGTTCATGAACGCGTACACAGAGAAGTCCTTAGAGTTCAGGAGAATTCAGGAGAATTCTTGAACTTGTATGTACACATTCATGAACGCGTTCTTACAGACTTAGCTCGTTCTCTGAAATCCAAAGGTGGTACGCGTTCATGAACACGTTCACCGTTGGGGTTGTTTTCAAGAGACAACTCAACATACTCTACCTATACAAATTATTACAAGAGTGACAAAGGCAAAGGCGAAAATCCTAGAATACCTTCGGATCATTATAGACTATTGATATGATAGAAATGGTAAAAACGATACGGAAAGGGAATACCTTTCTAACCTTCAGCGAGGACGTTATAATTTATCAAGTAGTAAGCTTTGGTCTTCGTCTTCATCAGTCTTCGTACCGATTACCTAGAACTATCCTAGTCCGAGTTGTAGAGTAAACTTATCAAGGATTGTGTTTTTGTCTCATAAACTTGACAACTGACTTGAGATAGCAACATCAGTGGGTTCAACCGAGCAATGCTCTAACAATCTCCCCCTTTGTCAATTTTAGTGACAAAAACCAATCTTACATATGGATTCAAAAAGTAAAATCTTTTAGCCCTAACCATAATGTACTTGATCTTCTTGTAATCTTCAGCGTCTTCAGATAAGAGTGTTCCTGCAAGCGAAGATTCAAGGTAGAGATAACAAGCTCAAAGTCACCACACATCTTGGTTTCTAGAAGGACATAGTCCAACAAGAGTTTGTTATGAAATTGAGTAGTATGTAAAACTTGGTAAGCATATTGCATCGATGCTTCAAGATACTACACAATTTGATATGTTCTCCCCCTTACTCAATACACTAATTTTTGTTATGCCATGACAAGCACATCGATTTTACTCCCCCTATGACAATGCCGTAGACAATTGTCGTAGTAGATATAAATATTTTACTCCCCCTTACTACAAGATTTCTCCCCCTTTTTGTCATAAAATAGACAAATAAAAGAAATATAGGAATCCTCATAAAATCGCAATAATCAATGTAGACAAAGGTAAACATACCTGAAACGAGAGATAAAAAGATGCAATTCTCTCGTAGATTCCACAGCCGCACTCTCCAAAAAGATATTACCATGAAGCACAAGTTCAAAAGAACTCTCCCCCATTATGTGTCATTCCATAAGGAACAACACGACTACCTTCCCAAGCAAGGTTTTAGGATAATATCTTGGGTACAATTTTCACAAGTGAAATTGTAGATATGTTTTTCTTTCCTAGCCAGTTACGGTCAAATAGGAATTCAAGGTTTAATCTTCCTACTTTCTCAAAGAGTTTCGGTCAATCATCGCCTTTAGAGAAAACATTAGGTTACCCCTTCCTAGTGGTTGTAAGACTAAGAATTAAAGGTACAACATTTAATCCAGCGGATTTCAACATTGTAGTCTACGAGGTACCTTAATAATAAGTAATAAGTATCACTGAGTACCTTAGTCTAGCATAGCTGGGGCAAAACCTCAAGTTTGAATTTCGTGATTAATTTGAATACTATGTGATCATTGCTAACCCATGGGGCAAAAATTGCCATTCTACTATATCCTCGATATATTTTTGTCTTTGAATGCAGATAAATAAGCCAATGAGATTCGCCCGCACGATAAGCATGAAAACGATAAGAAGCGCCGAATGAATAAGCCAATGAGCTTCGCCGATTGCGTGAGCTAATCGCTCTTGACCAAAAAAGGTCCTATTGAGGCAAAATGCCATTTTACTGAGCTAATTGCTCCAGACCAAAAGAAAGGTCTTACTATGAAAACTAAGTACAATGTACTGAGGCAAAAAACCATAAAACAAAACCCTGATCAGGTACTACATTAAGGCCAAGTGCCATCTATAAAGGCATAATGCCATGGACTGTAAAAGTCAGCTAGAGCTAAGGGCTCTCGCTCAGAAGATATGATAGCTTGCCTATTTTATTGAGTGAACAACCTCCCTGTATGGTAAGTCTGACCCAGGCTAGCTGTTAGTCCACTCGTGTTACTTGTTGGTCTGTAAGTGTTTGGAGAATAAGGCCCTACGGCGGGAGCCACTGTGTAGCATCACAAGTGGAAGCCTCTGTGTAATTAGACTACGGGGCGACTCAGACACTTATAATAGGATCGCCGACGGGCACAAGTAACAATGCGAAGGGCGTGCTACTCTAGGTTCCGAATGAAATTGTTGGCGGTACAAGCAATGGACTTCACTCAATAATAGGTTAAGTCTCTGAAGATAAATATGGAGGCCAAGGTGCTCTGTAGTGACAGAATATAAAGTTTTTCATCCCTTGAACTAACAAAGAAGATAACACTAAAGTCATAAAGCAGCCTAAAACGCTGAAGACATGGAAAATAACAAGCAAGAAGAGCAAGATTGAAAACCTACAAGGTATCAAAGGAATAAGAGATTTCATTGATGGAAAAATGCGAACACAAGAAAGCACCCTCAACCACTTGTAGGTCATAATGTAGAAAGCATTGTAAACACTTCACGCCGATAAGACAAGGATCATATTGTCCCAGTGGCGCGCATAAGTACCAGTTGGAAGATTCCACTTATCATGGCTACATATTGGGAGCCACCAATCAACAAGGAAAAGGCATTTGCTCGCCGAAACAATCAATGGGAAAGTATCATAATCGCCTTCTACCGAGGGAGTAGAAAACGTTCTCCATATCTCGCCAAAAGGGATATTCCATTACAGAATCAATGTACAATACATTATCCTTCGCCAAAGCTGCATACGGATCTCGTCAAAGATCGCCACCAATATTTACATAGCATGGCAGCCCACTCAGGGGCATCAGCATAAAGTCTTACAATAGTTCTATATCGGCATATTATGACTTTGAAACGTCATTATGGATCTAAAACCATCGCCTATGTAACTATGTTATTACATTTGCATTACCCCGCCATGACTTTAACTATACACAGTGAAAAGCTAACTTGGGTTTCAAGTCGTTTGGATAGGTTATACCTACAGGAACTTCAAAAGCATCTACACAGGTATTAAAGCGAGGTCATATCATCCAATTTCAAGAAGGCAAGGAGCTGATTACAACGATATTCGCCGAAGAGTTCAGCTTGGTACATTCACACAACGCCGACCTACACAGGATTAAGATGTTTCCTATAAATCAACTAAGTCATCTCTTATTTCTAAATTAGTTGGCTTATTATCGCACTGACTTCGGCGCAAGTTAAAAATTTTGTCCAGTTGCATATCAACTGATAGCTATGGTAACATCAAATGCTTTCGAATTACTCAAGGGGCAACCGCTCAACTATTTATTCTATGCCAACAAAAAGGCTGAGTATCACAAACTTTACAAATATTTCGTTGCACGCTCTATTGTGATATATATGTCATTATAAATGCATTTCCACTTCTCTTATGGGTTATTAACCATGGCAGGGGCACGATCACTAAGTTCGCATTACTATTTGCATCGACAATGTTATTTCTTACTTATAAATTTGCCTTGTTGTTCGCCTTAGGGCATTAAATCTTGACTTTGAGTAACAGCTATAGCTCCATTCAAAGGAATCAACGACGTTAAAACAAAATATTCGCTGATCACCGAAAACTTTCGCCGATGTGAAATTGGTAACTACCAGTTGATACATGCTGGGGCAGCTGCTCAATCTTATTTCACTCGCTGAACTTAGCAATGAACAAGCAATGGTCATTTAACAGCAGAAAGCTAAGTATCACTAACTCAGAATATCATGCTACAATATCATATTTATTTCAAGTTATTGATATTTCCTAAAGCATTTCATAAGATCCATACCATGAGTAACAGGGGCAGAGCCATATACTTATTGTCAAAAGTTCAATTTTTTATATAGAAAAATGCACAACTCTTTTTTTGTTTTTGCTTTAAAAAGTTTCGATCTCTTACTTCCTAAGCAAAAAGGGGCAACCATGTACATGAAATACAAAGTAAAAGTATATCAGGAAAGCTAAAAGTTTTTTTTTTTTTTTAATTTTTCTATGATTCGGTTGCAGGACATCACTTGGCGAATACATGTATTTCAAATCAACACAAAACAAGCATAGCGGCGAAAGCAGGAAAACATACATGACAACTACAAGCCGATGAGTCCGGAGTCGTTGCCTCAGAACCTCGCGCAAGAGTAGGGGATATATATATATATATATTTTAAAAGCAAGTTGTACTCTTCCGCTCAGTTCCTCCAGCAACAAGAAAAATTAAACCAGCAGTTACTCGCAAAGCTCGCTATACAAACACCACTCCAAAATTCACAAGTAGTCAGTTAATATCACGATCCATGATATCAAAGAAGTTCGCCGTAGCACCATTCGAGTCTATGAACTTTTTTCATATCTCCTCCAGCTGAATAAGCAGACAAAGGTTTCACCCTCAAGCAAGGATCGCCAAATACTTCCAAATCTTCGTCAACGAATGCTCAACAACAGATAGCGCTGAAGATTACAAAGACAGTCAGTACCTCGCCTAATTCAACATCGTCGAATCTCACCCGCTCAATGAAGAAGAAGCTTGTAATTGGTAAAATCTCCAAAAGATAGATTTTACCAATACACCCATTGATTTCTCCATCTACAATCTAGTTTTGTGCATACATAAACCAATCTAAAGGATAAGAGACAATGAAGGAATTCTTATTGATAGATTAAGAATTATTACAAGGATTTCCATGGGAACTAGATGTGGTCTTCATGTTCTTGAGTAAAAGGGAGTAGTAGAGAAGAAGATGAGGTAGAGAGAGAAAGTAATTGAGCCCACCCCCTCCTTTTAGGGTTACATTGCTTTTTATATGAGACCTACGCGGCGAATTTACTAAACTACCCTTAATGGGAATCCTATGCTAGAATTCCACTATGGTGCTTCCTTTCCTAGGCGAAGCTAAATTACAACGGCCTTAGCTTGGCGCCACATAGTGAATGCAGTCCAACACTCAACAATTATTTATCCTCTTTCGCCGACAAGCATGGTCGGCGACCTTACTTTCTATTCTTCTAACTTCAGCGGACTAGCCTTCTACTGGATAAGGATTGCTGACGCGGATCCCACTGAGTCAACGAGTCTACTCTGACAACCTGACGGCTCTGATCTTCTCATAAATGTCCAACTACTTCTCAGCTTCCTGTCGGTGACGTATCCTTTATCCGCTGATCACAGTTCGCCCTTCGATACCCGCTGATGTAGCTTCAGCGGCTCTGTACGCTAATCTCCTAACACCTGATAATTCTGTGGTCTTCCGTTGATGATTCTGTACTTCTCAAAGATAGTCTTCTTACGCAGCTTCACCTCTAGGATGCGTTTATTCGTAGAAGGCATTTTCTACACTCACATTTTGCCCCTTTGCTTATGGATGGTTCGCAGATTAATCCTTAAGCAAAATCTTCATAAAGCAACATCTGGTGTGGGCGGAATAAACAAGTTAGGTCTTCGAAGTAGCTTGGCTGGATCTATTCTTTAGTCCGGATGGCTTTTTCGGAGAACTGTCTTGAACGACTCTTCAGTCGGTGACGATGGTTCTGGCATGGATTGGCGTGTTGTCTTTAATCGTGCTAGACTGACTCTGAGTTTTGAACTTCGACGTGCTGGTGTAGGCTTGAGCGGATTTTCTATCTTTAACGAATGACCATCACTTGTTGAGAAACCCGTTGTGTGAAAATCTGAAGAGCTTCTTCTTCAATAGGCTGACGAGATTGGGCGACCTTTAATTTGAACGAGGTATTGGTTGTCTTTGTAATCTTCAGCGGTATCTGTTGTTGAGTATTCGTTGATGAAGATTGGGAAGATCCGGCGATCCTTGCTTGAGGGTAAAGGCTTTATCTGCTTCTTCAACTGGAGGAGATATGAAAAAAAGTTTACAGTCCCAGGTTGTGCTACGGCGATCTTCTTTATTGTTGTGGATCATGATCAGAACTGACTACTTGTGAACTTCAGAGCGGTAATTGTATATCGGCGAACTTTGCAAGTAACTGCTGGTTGAATTTTTGTTGTTGCTGAAGGAACTGAGCGGAAGAGTACAACTTGCTTTTAAAATATATACATATATTTGCCCCTACTCTTGCGCGAGGGTCTGAAGCAACGACTTTAGATTCACCGACTTGTAGCTGATATGTCTGCTTTCCTGCTTTTATCGCTATGCCTGCTTTGTATTGATTTAAAATCCTTGTATTCGCCGAGTGATGTCCTGCAAATGAATCATACAGAAATTAAAAAAGAAATTTTTTTAGCTTTGTTAATATACTTTTTAGCTTTGTATTTCATATACATGGTTGCCCCTTTTTGCTTTGAAAAGTAAGGAACCGAGACTTTTGAAAGCAAAAACAAAACAAGACTTGTGCATTTTTCTACATAGAAAATTTGAACTTTTGACATTTTATATATGGCTCTGCCCTTATTGGTCATGATAGGAATCTTGCAAAATGCCATAGGAAACAATAACTCGAAGTAGTTATGATATCTTAATATGATAACTTGGGTTAGTGATACTTAGCTCTCAGTTGTTAGATGACTATTGCTTGTTCATTGCTAAGTTCGGCGGGTAGCACAAGATTGAACCGCTGCCCCAGCGTGTATCAACTGGTATTAACCAATTTCACATCGGCGAAAGTTCGTGGTGTTCAGCGGATATTTTGTTGCAAAATCGGCAATCCCTTTGAATGAAGCTACATTTGTTACTCAAATTCAAGATTTAATGTACTAAGGCAAATAACAAAGCAAGTTTAGAAGTAAAAAGTAACATTGTCAATGCAAATAGTAATGCGAACTTAGTGATCGTGCCCCTGCCATGGTTAATAACCCAAAGAAGTGGAAATGCATTTATAATGGCATATATATCATAGTTGAGCGTGCAATGAAATATTTGTAAAGTTTGTGATACTTAGCTTGTTTGTTCGACGTAGAGTAAATAATTGGGTGGTTGCCCCTCGTTTAATTTGAAAGTATTTAATGTTACCATATCTATCAGTTGATATGCAACTGGACACAATTTAAAATTCTTAACTTTCGCCGAAGTTAGTGCGACAATATGCCAATTAATTTAGAGATAAGAAATGAGATGACTTAGCTGATTTGTAGGGGACATCTTAATCCTGTGTAGGTCGGCGACATGTGTACCAAGCTTGAATTCTTTAGCGAACACCGTTGTAATCAGCTCCTTGTCTTATTAGAAAGCGGTAATATAATATCGTTTTTGAAGTTCCTGTAAGTACAATCTATCCAAGCGACTTGAAAGCGAAGTTAGTTTTTTCATTGTGTATGTTAGAAGTCATGGCGGGGTAATGCAAATTCAATAACGTAGGCGATGTTTTTTTACTCATAATGAAGTTGGAGAGTACTATGCAAATTCAAAGTTATAGTATGCTAAGATAGAACTATTGTAAAATTATATTATGCCCTTGGGTGGCTTGCCATGTTATGTAAATGTTGGTGGCGACCTTCGCCGCCATTCATTTGTTTGCTCAAAAAATTCTGCAATGAGGACCAACTTTCAGTTCCTAATGCATGTGCCCTTTAAACAACGCCTCAGCAAGATTCCAAAGGAAAATGATCAGTTACCGCCAAGGAAACAGACTGACGGTGGAAATGTCGAAGATTTGAAGTCCGCGATAGAAAATTCCAACAAATTGCTTTTAGGCTTATAAATATTTGGCAATTTTTGCCTTATCGAATGGCTTTTTAGCCTTAACAGAGAGTTCGGCGAAAATTCCTTATTTTTGTGCATACCTTAGCCTACCTGGTCCAAATGATTAGCTAATGGTTATCCCCCTGGTCCATATCACAGCCTTCCGTTATACATTGTTACTTGTGCCCGTCGGCGATCTATTATAAGTGGGGCGGTTTACCTGATAGGAGTTTTATATTTTTAAGACATCACTTACAGATCAACAAGTAACACGTAGGGACTTATAGTTCCAATGGCCAGATTTACGTTACCCATAGCTTTTTATCATCGGAGTCCAGTTTAAGCTTGTTATCGCTGCTTCTTCAATTTAGGAGACCTTTTTTGGTCTAGAACTGTAATATCTGAGAGACTTTTGAGTCTATGGCGTTTTGCCTTCACATATGGCGCTTGGCCTTGAATAGTACCTGATCAAGGTTTTTGTATATGGCATTTTGCCTCAATAGATGGCTTTGTAGCCTTGAAGATATCTGGCATTTTTGCCTCAGTAGATGGCTTTGTAGCCTTGAAGATATTTGGCATTTTTGCCTCAATAAGACCTTTTTGGGTCAGGAGCTATTAGCTCATGCAGTCGGCGAAGCTCATTGGCTTATTTGGTCGGCGCTTTTTTCACTGATTAACTCATATAGTCGGCGAAGCTCATTGGCTATTCGTTTGGCGCTTTTCGCTTACGTGCTTTATCGTGTAGACGAACTGTTGACTTTCATACATGTGTTCAAAGACAAAAATATATCGAGAATATAGTAGAATGGCAATTTTTGCCCCATGGGTTAGCGGTGATCACATAGTATTCAAATAAATTACGAAATTCAAACTTGATTGAAAATCTGCCCCAGCGATGCTCTTGGGTTGAGCGAGGTGGATTTCTAAGTATGGTTTAATTTCAGCGAGTTTCAAAAAATGTTGCATCTTAAACTTAGCAGCAGGATGCCATTTTGGAGATGTGAGACTATGCAGTCGCCATGTCCTCACATCGCTAATCCTTTTTCGCCAAACTTATTTCACAATAAATAAACCCTTTGATTATAATGTATCTAGCACGATTTACAATGTGAGATAAACTAAGGAATTTTTATTTTTCGTGACAAATATTATTAGTATCTCTATTGAGTTTCGCTAATGTACCAGAAGCGCCTTTTGCTAAATTTAACCTTGATTGGAATACGATATATCGACGTGCTAGGCTAAAGTAATTGGCAACACTAACTTATGATACCAGCAATTCCTAGCAATTCTTAGTTCGCTATCATTTCAAATCTGATTCATACTTGAGAAAGATGGAATTTAAATGGTGAGAAATGCTTATCGTTTTGTTTGAGTCGGCGAAATAAGTATTCCTGTGCTGGGAGCCAAAGTTCAGCGATTCCAGGGTTCTCGTTCTCTTTTCGCCGTATAGCTTACTAAGTACCTGGGAATTTTAGTAACAAGTCAAAAATGTATAATACTAAATGATATATTAAAGTGCCTTAGCTCTAAACAAAACAATGAATTAGAAATATTGTGCTACTGAAAATATAAACTTCCAATTTTAGCATGTGAAATTCTCTTATGTTGATGTCGCCGTCATTTCTGGAAGCATGTGATTAAAAGAAAAACCTATTCACATATCTACGATTTTAACTGCAAGAAAAGAGGCATAGCCTAATCAACAAACAGAATTATCAAACATTTATTCTAGACTGATATTCTAGCAAGAAAATTTATAGGTATTAGCAATATAAGGTTCAAAAGTCTCTCCTCTGTGTTGTCCATGCTTTATGATTTCGTTGACTTAGATGAAGGTGGATCCGTCGAAGTGCGTTGTTGGTTTCGACGAAGTAGTGGTACTGCTGACTGAGATTTGAGAGGTCTTGCTTTGTTTATCGAAAACGAACATCGTTGACGTAGTTATTTGGCGAGAAATGTATTTTCTTTTTGTACTTTAGCCACGCTCTTGTTTGTCGACCTACTAAAAGAACATGATAAAAGATTCTAAAAGCTTTATTAATTTACTGACTTGTATCATTATGCAGTATATAGTTTTCATCTTTCAGTGTTAATAATTCCTTGCATATAGATGCCATGGCACTTCATAATGACCTTTGAGCCTGAGCTAAATAGATAGTAAAACAGACATTGTGGATTCCCCTAGTAGCATAGTTAGATGGCTAACATGTGAAGACAACAACTAATGTAATAGAAAAGACAATATGTAAAAATCATTTAAGCTATGTAAAGAGTTCTGAAAAACACTAGTCTGGTAGGACATTTCATTAAGCATGGTACAAATGATGCAGAGATAGGTTTAAAGAATTTAAAAGTATAAAGTTTAGGAGTTCTCCCCTGTGTTCCTGGTTAGCTATTTGCCGACTGGAGGCGACCTTGAGCGACATACATTGATTGTTTCGCCGAAATGATAATTTTTGACCAAGATAAATGGATTTGCTACAGCACCCTCGACCCCTTTTTGTCAATGTGTTTGAGTACTCCTTTGAGATTGATACACCAGACAATTACGTGCGCCTCTTTTATGACTTAGCTAATCTAACTTAAATATCGTTGCCCCAACAGGTCAACCTAGTGTGAGCTAGAGTATCTTGAGCTTGGCCGCTCATGGATGATTTAAATTAAATCTTTATTTAGAACTCAACTACTAGAGATGTTAGTATCAATGATTACTAGATAGTAAAGATAAGCAAGTAAGAAATTTTCCCTTTTGTTGCCCGTAATCCATGGGGCCGCAGAGCCCAGGCATGACTCCATGCTATTGGCAAAGGTAGCCTGCTACATTTAAACTGACATTTCGGTGAAATTGAAAGAACTAAGGATCGGCGAGCTATCTTGTCATGATGCTGAACCATCGGCGCCGGCTTTCTGCAAGCTACAATACTAGCTTTGACGAACCGTAATGTGTATAGATCTTTGCTGAGACACTTTAAAGCAAGCATAAGTCAGCGAGAATTGAAATCAACACCTAACCCCCATCATTTGAAAACAAAAAACCAAGAGTTGAGAAATTTCCCCTTTTTGTAATCAAGTCGGCGAGCTGGCTAGGTGTGAGATATAGTTCAACAGGAATTGATTTTTCACCATTCTTTGACCTACACCAACTGTTTGCTATATAACCAAGTCACAATTTGCTTTTCAGCGAAACGAACTTTGGTGTGATTCCTGCTTTGAACTGCTGAAAGTGACTTTGGCGAGGAATGCATTTCCTTCTTGTTCTTATCTCCCGAACTTGGCATTGGCAGCACGCTGGCTAATTGCCTGAATGCTATCGGTGGCAGTGACTATCGGATTTTGGGCTTCTGTGTGTGGTTTGCTGGCTGAGTTGTTCAAATGCCATTCGGTTCGTTGAGGTGAGCTGTACCCTCCGCAAGTGCTACCTTATCGCCGATATGAAACTACAGCTTTGAATGTGCTATCACCGAAACGAGTACAAGAGAAATTCCATTTAGATACTTTTGCATGTCGCCGACATACGGATATTTACCGTTGATATTCCTGTAAGATAGAACGACAAATATTCATTGGCGACAGTGGATCTTTGTCCGCTGAAGAATATTACTTTAGCAACATCTCTGAGAATGCTACTCTACCATCATCGAAGTTGCCCCGACCTCACTACTGGGTCTTTCATCTATTCATCGATGCACTAGTTGCTTAACAAGTGATTCCCCCAAAGGTTTTCTTCAAGATGAGTTAATATGCTATGCTGGTGTCGGCGAGGTTGGATGCATTCTAGCTGGCTGCTTCTGAAGTTCATGTTATTGTAGTTCAACAAGGTGGTCGTTCCATGATTGGTCTGTTTCCTTAACGAATGTTTCGATATGAACAAGGGCACCTGCGATTCATAGATGGAATAAGCAAAAGTTTCACAGGCATACAGTAGCATGAGTTATCAACATATACAAGGGGGAAATAAACTAAAATGTTGCTAAATCTTGTGAAATTTGTTGCATTGTAGCCAACACTTCACATTATATCAAAGAAAGCAAGCTTCTTAACCACATCTGCTTGTATTAGGAACAAGTTAGGTACTCTATTGTGCATAATCTTAACAGTTTTAGTATGTTTGCCAAAACGGTACTGAAAAATAAAAATCTACATCTTTACCATTAGTAAGGATGTGTGAGAAATGATTTCAAAACAATAATATAAAACTTAGGAGGAATCAAATATAGAGTTTTGGATCTTCCCTCTTTTAGTGTTGCTTCTGTGGTAATTGTAGTCCAAAGGGTAGTTGCTTCCAATTGAACTTCTCGTTCATCTCCAATGTTTTCTTCTTGAGCGAATTTCCATACTGCGTTGGTGTCGGCGAGACATCTTTATGTACTTCTCTGTGGACTTGGTAGATCTCCCACACAATTCAACTACCCTGTAATCCGATTCTGCAGTTAATACTCATGCCTTAACCACTCCCAGCTATTCTTGAACATCGCTGCACACGACAAACTCAATTGGTGAGTTACCGAGAAGTCAATGAAGAAAAAAGAAAAATTCCCCAAAATTTGAATCAATTAGTAGATGCCATCAAGATTTATCAGCTGTGTTTCAAAATAGAAATCCCCCCTATCCAGCAAAGGTTTTGATACTCATTATTTTCGCGATTACTTGAATGGGTTTAGGGAATATGAGTTACTGATTGTAGATCAACAAACGAAATCTGTTTTGACAGACCCTGGTTTTATGAAAACTTTTTGTTCAAGAACAGACCCTGGTTTTATGAAAACTTTTTGTTCAAAATTTTATAGATCTACGAAATCAAATTAAGAATGAGATGAAGAAGATCAAGGAGTATAATCGTCTCTGGAAGACTGAATATTGCTGAATAGTTCTCTGCTTGTTGAATAGTTTTTTTGCTTGTGCCGAAGACGACCATTTTTTAATGTCTGAAACTTGCTGATGCTTTGACGATGATACTTTGTTACTAGGTTGCCAAATCTCGTTTAACCTTGAGGATCTGGAAGTGAAACAAGATGTCGATACTCAAAGGGTTTTCACAACAAAATCCACCGACAACAGATCTTCAATCAGGACTCTTTTGCCCTCAAGCTTGTAATAAAAGTCAGATTTTATGAAGTTTTATCACGATTTAAGCTTAAAACTTCCAGATCTAGATAGGTAAATAGAAAAAAAATTTGGATTAGCGTTCGGAGATGATTATGCTGATAATAGAGACATTTTCTGGGTTCATCTTCAGACGTCATTTTTTGTCTAAAAATTGCCTTTTGTTGACCAAAGTACCCCTGAGACTACTGAACACTACTGAGTTCGTCGGATTTGCTGCTGGAATTGTTGTTTTCTTCCTTTTTGAGCTTCTAACACATGATTCAACCTTATCTAGCGCCAAAATGTAATTGGTAAAATCTCCAAAAGATAGATTTTACCAATACACCCATTGATTTCTCCATATACAATCTAGTTTTATGCATACATAAACCAATCTAAAGGATAAGAGACGATGAAAGAATTCTTATTGATAGATTAAGAATTATTACAAGGATTTCCATGGGAACTAGATGTGTTCTTCATGTTCTTGAGTAAAAGGTAGTAGTAGAGAAGAAGATGAGGTAGAGAGAGAAATTAATTGAGCCCACCCCCTCCTTTTAGGGTTACATTGCTTTTTATATGAGACCTACGCGGCGAATTTACCAAACTACCCTTAATGGGAATCCTATGCTAGAATTCCACTATGGTGCTTCCTTTCCTAGGCGAAGCTAAATTACAACGGCCTTAGCTTGGCGCCACATAGTGAATGCACTCCAACACTCAACAATTATTTATCCTCTTTCGCCGACAAGCATGGTCGGCGACCTTACTTTCTATTCTTCTAACTTCAGCGGACTAGCCTTCTACTAGATAAGGATTGCTGACGCGGATCCTACTGAGTCAACAAGTCCACTCTGACAACCTGACGGCTCTGATCTTCTCATAAATGTCCAACTACTTCTCAGCTTCCTATCGGTGACGTATCCTTTATCCGCTGATCACAGTTCGCCCTTCGATACCCGCTGATGTAGCTTCATCGGCTCTGTACGCTAATCTCCCCACACCTGATAATTCGCTGTGGTCTTCCGTTGATGATTCTGTACTTCTCAAAGATAGTCTTCTTACGCAGCTTCACCTCTAGGATGCGTTTATTCGTAGAAGGCATTTTCTACACTCACAAAGCTCCTCAGATTTTCGTACAACAGTTTCCTCAACAAGTAATGGTCATTCGTTGAAGACAGAAGACCCGCTCAAGCCTACATCAGCACGCCGAAGTCCAAAGCTCAGAGTCAGTCAAGCACGATTAAAGACATCACGTCAATCTATGTCAGAGCCGTCGCCGCAGATAGAAGAGTCGCTCAAGTCATTTCGCCAAAATAGCCATCCAAACCAAGAGTAGATCCAGCTAAACCACTTCGAAGACTTTACTTGTTTACTCCACCCGCACTTGACTATGCTTCAAGAAGATTTTGCTTAAGGATTAATCTGCGAACCATCCATAAGCAAAGGGGCAAAATGTGAGTGTAGAAAGTGCCTTCTACAAATAAAAGCATCCTAGAGGTGAAGCTGCGTAAGAAGACTATCTCTGAGAAGTACAGAATCATCAACGGAAAGCCACGGCGAATTATCAGGTATGCGAGATTAGCGTATAGAGCCGCCGAAGTCACACCAGCGACCATCATGAGAAGAATGGAAGGGCGAACCATGATCAGCGAGTAAAGGACACGTCATCGACAAAGGGCTGTACAGTAGTTGGGCATTTATGAGAATATCAGAATGGTCAGGTTGTCAGAGTTGATCCGCGTCAGCAATCCTTATCCAGAAGAAGACTAGTTCGCTGAAGTTATAAGAACATAAAGTAAGGTCGCCGACCATGCTTGTCGGCGAAAGAGGACAAACAATTATTGTGAGTGTAAAGAGTATATTCGCTATGTGGCGCAAGATCAAGACAGTTGTAACTTAGTCTCGCCCAGGAGAAGGTACACCATAGAAGAATTCCAGCATAGGATTCCCATTAAGGGTAGTTTGGTAATGTCGCCGAGAGGGTCTTATATAAAAAGCAATGTAACCCTAAAAGAAAGGGAGGGCCTCTACAACTTTCTCTCTTTACCCCATCTCCTTCACTACTACTCTTCTTCCCCATAAAAACATGAAGAACACCATCAAGCTCTCATGGAAATCCTTGTAGTAATGTCACCATAAATCACTAATAAATCCGAGGACGTAGGATTGCTATCTAGCTCCGAACCTCGTTAAAAAACCCTCTATGTCTTTCTTATCTTGTGTTAATGTGTATCATATCTATGTTAGATTGGGTGTATTGGTAAAATCTTACCTTTGGGGATTTTACCAATTACAAACCCTCATTCTGTCTGGTCAACTCTTTGTTAGCATTCTTCAAAGCTGACATATGTACTTTCAAATTTCTAATATCTTCCTTTAATTTTTCAATCACAACCCTACCAGAAACACCAATTGATCGCTCTCTCCGAGCAGAATCTCGTTCCCGAGTCAATCGAGAAATATCCAGTTGAAATTGATGCATCTCTCGGGCACTTTTTTGATTTGTATTCTTCTCATATTCAAGTAATGGCTCAATTTTGATTCTCTTCCGTTTTTCCTCGGCTAGGAGACCTTCATCTTCCAACCTTTTCTTCTTAAAATAATCTCGGTCATCCCGAGCCTCAGACCTCTCTCTCACAAGTTGCTCGAATTAACCTCGGCGGCACTTATCAAACTCGTAGGCAACATTGGTGTACTTACGACTCTCTTGAGAGTAAGTACTAAGGGCTAGGTTAGCTTGGTGAAGTTTTTTCTTCTCTTCTTCTAATTCTCCTTTTTAAAGCAAGGGTAAAAAGTGTTTTAGCATAAAATCAAAAGAGACAGTAAATTAGGGGATACAAAATTCATACCTATCAACTTCATCTTCTCGTGAGCACTACGAGTCTTCTCCTCGGCAAGCTCCTCCTTGTTTTAGGGGTAAAACAATAAAGAGAATCTGAGGGGTAAAGTGTGAAGTGTAATGATGTAATAAAAGATTGTAATGGTATTCGAGAGGTCAAGATCGAACAAGACTCGCCTAAACCAAGAAATGGCCGTTCGAGTGTTGCTTCATTTACAAGAAGAGGATATAGGGTTGGTTTAGGGAGGGAAGCAGAGAAAGATGTGATCAGAGAATTGCTATGATTTTCTGTGATGTTATGATTGATGTTGCTAAAAGAATGGATATTCAGTTCTCACTAGATATTGAATGCTGAATGAAAAGAGTTAATCAATTATCGATGAGATAGATTGATGTTTTTACCTGGAAAAACAATGTACCGTCTCTGGGTACTTTCGTAGTGCTCGGAGATCAAAGTCGAACAAGACAAGCCTAAACCAAGGATGGGCGTTCCCGTCTTGCTTCGGTCACAGAGAGGATAGAGGTTGGTCTAGGGAGGGAAACAGTGAAGAAACTTGATATCAGGTTGAGGATGTGTTTTGGGTGTAAGAGTTCAAGATTCCCGTCGTAAAGTCGACTGGAAATCTCCAAGGCTAGAACGTATTTCGATTCTCAAGTTTTTTCTCTGAGGCTCTTGGTTGTTTCTGTGTGTTCTGAACGTTCTTGGATTGATATCCTTAATGTTCTGCCTTGGAAAATAGAGGAAGCCTCTATTTATAGTTTGAACTCACCCTGATCTCTCGACAGAGAAGGTGGACGTCGTGGAAGAGTGGAGGAGTGGAGGACATGCGTTGGTTTCCGTAACTGCCTGAGTTGTGTGGAACATGCCCACTCGCGCCATCTTCTCGTAACTGCCCACTATCTCCATCAGTTTCTTTCAACTGCCGTAGACCGCCAGACCAATACCCCTAAAGTTATCCCCCCGTGTGATATTTTGATGTCTCGAGTGAGTGATACGCGGATATTGCGTAGTTAAGTTGAGTAGAGTCGTATGACTAAGTGTTGCGTAGTTGCATTTGAACCAGGCAGCATTGCGTGGCTATGGCCATGATTTTGGCCGAGAGTAGGCATGGCGCCATGGCCTTTTGGCCAAGGCAAAACATCTTGTGGCGCCATAGGTAGTGGCGCCATGGCCTTTTGGTAGTGGCGCCATGGCCTTTTGGCCAGGCCAGCTAGGCCAATCCTTGTGGCGCCATGGTTTATGGCGCCATGGCCGTGTTTTAGACAGGCCATTCACCTTTTGGCGCCATGAATATGGCGATGGCCTTTTGGTAGTGGCGCCATGGGTAGTGGCGCCATGGCCTTTTGGCCAGGCCAGCTAGGCCAATCCTTGTGGCGCCATGGCCGTGTTTTAGACAGGCCATTCACCTTGTGGCGCCATGAATATGGCGATGGCCTTTTGGCCAAGGCAAAACATCTTGTGGCGCCATGGGTAGTGGTGCCTATTTGCGGCTATGTTCTTTGTTATGGTCTTGGCCTTTGGCCAAGGCCAAGTAGGTTTGTGGCGTTTTACGCCATGGCCTTGACCTCTTGGCCAAGGCTAAATTTTGTGAATCCATGGTGGCTCATGGTTTGTGGTGCCATGCTATGTGGCGTTTATGGCTTTGGCATCTGGCCAAGGTTGACTTTGGGGCAGCCTGTGCCTTAGTCGCGGTGTGAGTGCTTATGCTACAACACACTTGAGGTTATGGCGTGTTTATCCATGGTATGCTAGACCATCCTGAAATTGGGATTAGGTCCGCTTAGGCCTGTTTAGGCTGGTGTATGCTTCTCAGAGAGCTCCGGACCGGCCTAGAGCTTCAATATTCCGAGGTTTGCACCAAGACTCGTGTGTTGAGTCGTATTTAAGAGGAAATCCACGAGGATGCGTCTCTGTTTAAGAGGAAATCCACGAGGATGCGTCTCTGTTGATTCTTCACCGTGTACCATTAAGTGGCCTGACTCTGGGCAGATCAATGGGTTTAATATGTTGGTGAGATCATTAGTACTGCTCTATGATATTACCCTCCCCACTAGAGTTATAAGAGAGAGCTCATAGAGAGTTTATTTGGCTCATGGAATGGGTTGCACTCTGAGCTATAGAGATGAGCCTGAATAGGCGATTGCCTTGAATAAGACATGGTTTCGAGAGTGTTTTGACAATCTTGTCCCTCTCTCATTTTTCACCATCTACAATTGATTATACTTGCACTGAATTAAACTGTTTGTTCTGTTGAACTTGAACTGAGATATTTCCAAACTGGTCGAGTGGCCTATTTATAGCAATAACAATCCTAACTGATCTCGTAAGAAGTGGAAGAAGTGGAAGAGTGGGAGTGAGGAGTGAGTGGGGTCAGTTGTTAAGAGTCTTGAGCCTAATAATAGGGAAGACTAACAACCCACTACTTTATCCCATCTTTCCAGCAACGTTCACACGACCTAGTGTCTTTCCCATTGAGTGATTGAGCCGTTGCAATCACACGTGTCGTAGACCGCCAAACCAAAACCCTAAAGAATATCCCCCCATGCAACTAATCTTGATTCTCGTAAGATTTGTTGTTAAGTCAAAGATGACTAGGTGCAAGTCGTACCAATTACTGGTAAACTCAGGACTTTGCGATAAGATAGAGATTTAAGCGATAAGCTTGAATATCTCTTTGAGATTTGGTCTAAAGATTGAGCCGGGCAATCGCCATTTAAACCAATGAGATAAGTCTAAGGGTTGAGCTAGCAACCGCCATTTAGACTGATAAGATAAGTCTAAGGATTGAGCTACGCAATCGCCAATTAGACTGAGAGGATTTCAGCAACTCTCTGTGGCAACAGTCAAATAAATACGACTTTCGATTTGCCATAAATATGAGAAATTGGCTTGTGGCATGTAATGCACCAATTCTCTGAGTAATGAAGACATATGAATGTCCAAAATAATATAAGTCATAGCCATGAGCCATGATCAAGAATTATAGCACTGATTTATAGAAGCAAGTCCATAATCAGGAAAAACAGACGAATGATGCTATCACAGCGTAGCCATCATCAAGAATGCATAAGCATTGCCAATTAAAGACCTAAAGATAGGCCATAATAATAATAAGCCATATTACATAGCATAATAATCCTTTTAGGAAGTTAGGCATAGGACATTTGAGGGTGTAATTGCACAAAATACATCATGCAATTACACCCATTGATTTACCAAATCCTTAGATCTAGTTCACACACACACATAAATGAATATGAAAGTAAAGCACACAAGAGACATTTTTAACGTGTTCGGAGCTTATCTAGCTTCCTACATCACGAATTTATTAGTAGTGATTCTTCCTGATTATACATAGGTTTTGTGTTCTTGAGGTGTTCTTGAGTAGGAGAAGGTAGTAGAGAAGAAGATGAGATAGAGAGAGAAAGGTAGTAGAGGCCTCCTCTCTCACATTAGGGTTGTTTCCCTTTTATGTGAGAGTTACACGGCGAAGTTACATGAATACCCTTATTGGGAATCCTATGCTAGAGTTATTCTATGGTGTTTCATCTCCTAGGGAAGACTAAGCTATGCTTCCTTTAGTCTTGTGCCACACAACGGATACAAGATAATTGTTTGTACTCTCTCGCTGGTAAGCATATCGGCGAGTTCTTTATACTTCAGCGAACTAGTCTTCTTCTGGATAAGGATTGCTGACGCGGATCCCACT
>JAJJMA010106078.1:0-12169 GCA_023529015.1 Papaver nudicaule | reverse complement strand
ATCCATAAGATGAGATAATCAAGAATATGGTTTCGAAATCTAAAAGTATGATACGGCGTACAAGATGTTCATAAATCAGAGCCAAATCATGACGTAGTATTCGAACTCAGAACAACAGTATATCGGGTCTACACGACATAAGTGTGAGTCACGATCTCTCTTACATTTAGCTCGTACAAGTACTTGCTAATCAATCCGACAGAGTTAGACTAGGTAAGTAGAGACACAATACTGTGATGGATTAAATCTCGTAATACCACCGAGACAACATCACAACTGTTATATCCAAATCTAAGGTTTTAGGAAAAACCTTATATTACTTAGAGACGGAGAAAAAAAGAAAGCTTTAAGCAATATGGAACGTCATAACTTCAACAACAGTATCGCAAGCGATAAAGCGGAGTTATGTCTTAAGACACATTGATCACAAGTGATCAAGTCATAATGTAAAGCTTTCAACAATGAGTTATGTTTTTGTCTTTTATAGCACAAGTGTAAAAGATAATGGAATCGCGTTATTTAGATTCACTAACCTCTTTGAATGATGAAGTAGGATGTCTTCGTTTGATCTTCAGTCTTCTTCAACTCATCAAATAGTGATTCTAATTCCTACCAAAATCTTCCACAACCTAAAGCTAACTCAATAATGACCTTACCTAATGTGTGATGTTTAGCGGTCGAGTTTTGATCACTAAAGTTGACAACTAAGCTTGGCATACCAACACTTAGTGAGGTTGACCGAGCCATGCTCTAACACAAGGTGCATGAGATAAATTCAATACATTTTCCGTAGCAATGGTTTGCTTTCAAATAACATGTAGGAATCTGGGTGAATCTAAAGGAGTACTCTAGAGCAGAGTCCATGGATTATAGTTGAGGGTGTCTCACACGTCTAAGTACTGGCCCAACCCAGAACTTCCAGCGGATCCAGTTTAAACCCTAATCTGAGTGACGGTGGTTCACGAACTGGTTCGTGAACAGTGGCTCTGGAGAAGAAAAAAAATTGAGTCCCAAAATGTTGATATGTACACGTACATGTACCTGAACCACAGATTCAATGCATTTGGCCATAATTCAGACAGACGGTTCACGAACCGTCCAAGTGAATATTATGCAGGATATTCACACGGGTTAAAGAGCTAACTCCTTATCTCTTAGTTGGACTTGGTTTATCACGAAATATCTTCTGAGGTCCATCTAACGAAACTCAATGAGTCAATAAGATAAAGGTGTTCTCATGGTCATTGGATTTCTATCTTGACGTGGTTAAGAGCTAACAAACCACTTGGCAGATAAATGTTAAAAGAATTCCAATTGAGATTAACCTAGGGTTTCTTTATGTGCAAGTCAAGTAACGGGCACATTTTACACGGGCACTTGCTAACTTGTAGGTTAAGCAATCTATTGCTTTATCTCAAAGCAACATATCTTATTGAGTGCTATAAATAGAGGATTAAAAAACGAAAACCAAAAGCATCAAGCATACGTGAAGTTTCTCCGAGGCATTGATTGTAAAATCTTTGCACTTCGGTGTAAGCTTGTTGTGGTAGTCATCCTATATTAGGTAGCAGTTCCTCTGTGGGATTTACCTAGAGACTATTAAGACTTCTCTTGAGAGTTGGGAAGCACAGGTAGGCAATAACGTACCATTGTGGTTGTTATAAGATTAACCTGTAACCTTGGTAACCTGATCACGTTCTTGTATATTCTACGGTCATGCTCTTTTGCAATAAGGTCATTCAAGAACTGATACGTTACATACAAGGTTGAAGGAAGCAACGTACGGATGCACACGATGTTGTAAGACCTAGTTAGCTCAAGTTGTGCAAGTTTCTTAAGTGATTCTTCTTTGCAACTGAGGTAGAGACAAGTTGGGCATAGTTTACTTGGTTTACTTGTCAGCCCCCGCTTGTAAAGAAGATTTCCGTATGACCTGGAGCAATCTGAAGGAAGCCAGCTTACGTATGTTAAACTGGAGAGGACAGTTCGAGACATACAGTCAGTAATTAAGGTTGCAAAGCGGGTATTGTTGACATAAGCCTTTAAACAACGGTTAAAGCAACTCCTAGGCCTGTAAAGGACGTCAGCTGGGGGAATCAAGTGCTTAGGGTCTTGCGGGATCCAAGAGATGTAAGGAGTGCGACAGTAGCCAATTCTCTTGGAGGGCTGGAGTTGGTCTCTGCTACATCCCAAACCGAAGTCTTATAATAGGCTAGCGTTTGTAGAAAGTTAGTACTGTGTGGTGTTCAATCTGGACGAGGTCCCGAGGTTTTTCAACATGTCGTAGTTTCCTCGTTAAAAAATCTTTAGTGTCTTGTGTGCTTTTACTTTCCGCGTTATATCTCTGATTATATAATTACAGAAAACACAAGAAGTACGTTATTCGTAACCGTCGAGTAAGTCCATAATCCACCCAGGGGATTTGCCAAGACTTGTCTTGAGTTGGACTGATCACTTGTGATCCTACTCCGGTTAATAGATTTTGATATTTATTTCTGAGATCGTCCATATCTCACCATAAGACTCATGAGCCCAAACGAAAAGTTGGTTATGTTTCGGTACCCCTGCTTTTTCAATTGGTATCAGAGCCGGTAAACACATTAAAGGCATAATTGTCTGTGTTTATCGAGGCTTGTGAATTATGGAACAAAGCGTAAGAGCTTGTAACGTACCACCAAAGTTTGATGGCACCAATTATCTATGATGGAAGACTGCTATGAGATCGTTTTTGCAAGCCTTGGATTTCAAAACTTAGGTTTATGTCGACAAAGTATACACACCACCAACTACCGAAGTTGGAGGTGAGTCTGTCCCCAAAGACATAGCGGATTATGATGAGTTGGAAATTCTAGCCGCTAAGCAAAACTATGATGGGCTTAACGCTATCATTCATGCAGTAACACCTGATCTTTTCCATCACGTGGCCACATGTGAAACCTCGCAAGAGGCTTGGATAAGGTTAAGGACAGTATTCGAAGGGAATTCAGCAGAAAAAGAAGCTAGACTTCAAAACCTAATGTCTGAATGGGAAAACCTTCGAATGCTTGAGGATGATACCTTTTAAGAATTTAACCACAAATTGTCTGAGATAGTGAATGCATGTCACACCTTAGGAAAAGCTATTCCAGAAAGGGACATTTTGAGCAAAATTCTGAGGTCATTACCCTCAAGATATGAGTCAAAGAAACATGTCATCCAAGAAGTACACGACTTAACAATAGCAAGAAGTGACCTTGTTAGTAAACTTAAAGTCTGTGATCATGAACAAAATAAATCAATTGCTTTTAAATCCGTTAGCCCTCCTAGTATCTTTTCTGACAAAATCAACACATCCAAGGTTGATATGTTTGATGATATTCTCGAAAAGGAATTAAGCTATATTATGTCCTTGATCGCACAACATGTCAGAAATCTCTTGAGAAAAGAGATAGGTATTGTCCTTTAGTTCGTGAACCGTACTAGTACATCTAAACCTAGTGAATCACGAATAAAGCATTGGATAAATCTCCTCACCGTTTTAAAAAATGGAAAAAGGATTTTTCTAGACATACATCGTCTTCCTCTGTTGAGGCACTCAATTGTGTTGATGATAATGTTCAATTCTTCAAGTGTCTTGGTTTCGGGCATAAATCCTCTGAATGCCCTACCAAAGATGCGAAATAGAATCCAGCTTAGATTGCAATTATTGATGATATATCAAATGTCTATCAAGAGTGTAAGACAAATAATGTAGCTTATGCTGCTGGGAACTCTAATCAGGACACATGTTCTGACTCTGATGAAGAAGTGTGCCATGAAGATAATGTTACGAATAAACTCATCAAGGAATGCATTCTGAAACTTTCAGAAGCTCAGAGGTCCTTGTTCTGTAAAGAGGTTGAATGTGGCAGACTTCGTATTCAAAATGTTACCTTGCAAAAGGAACTTGATATTACTGGTACAACCGATCACAACAAAGAAATTGGCAGTCTTAAATTGCTAATTTATTTTCTGAAGGTCATGATCGAGAAAAACTTCTTCAAGCTAAAATAGATAATCTTAAGAATGGTGATTCATCTAAGAAAGATCTGGTCAATGTTTATGAAAAGATCAAAAGGTTGGAAGAAGATAACTTGAGTTTGAAAGAATACTTGAATAAGTTCAACAATAGCTCGGACAAATTAATCTTAATGTTAGGAGCGAGTAAAAATCATCATGACACACGAGGATTTGGCTATAACGGAATAAACGCTCCAAGTATTAACAAAGAGATGAAATTTGTCAAGGCTAAGGATTCTTCTCAACCGAAGGCTACTACAATTTCCAAAAGTGAAATACATCTACCACAAATCAAGGATAAAAAGAGCAAAGCCTTTCAAGCTCGACAACATCCAGGTAACAATGAGCATCCCACTTCTTTTGTTACTAAACATTGTTTTTATTGTAGTAGGAAAGGTCACTTGGAAAGAAGATGCAGATTCCGTAAAAGGAACGAAAAAGGCAACATTTGTAATAACCCAAGTGTGTTGGAGCTCAAACCTAAATCGAACAACAAGGCTAATAATCTTAATGTAGGTTGTGAACGTCCAACCTTTAGGCATACAAATCAGTATTATGATAAACCGAGTTTTGCCTATAAACGCTCTACAAAGTTCTCTCCCAATCGCCATAGAAAGGAACACTTTGTAAATGCGAAGACTAGATCTGATGTTTCCAATTGGATATCGACTAACTTTTAAGAGAATAGTCAATCTAATCCTCTCTTAGGAAACCTTGATGAGAAAGATGGGAAGAAAGACCCTATTGCTCCTAATATTGATAGAGTAATAAGTGCCAAAGGGAATCATTACCCAAGTGAGGCCACCCAATGTGAAATCATTGAAAGCCTTGTGTTAATTTCCCAAGAGAACCTTGGAATAATGCAATCGTTTCATGAGATACTTGGGTTATTACTGGTGAAAAACAAGAAAAAGGGAAAGGCGAAATCTAAGCCGAAAGCTACTTGTGGTGAAAAACCCATAAGTAGGAGATTTTGTTTTAATCACCAATGGTGAACAAAGCATTGTTCACCTCGACACAACCTGATTGTGTTGTGCATCCTCACCATGTAAGCCCTTGTCAGATATGGTGAGGAAAGCACAATAATTAGGGCTGCCAACATGACTTTACTCGTTGCCTTTGTGATGATTCAAAGTTATGTAAAACTACAAAAGTTATGCTTTTTCTCACGATCAAGAAACTTTTGATTATACGAGTTCTTGGTTTTCACATGTTAAGAAATCATTTACTTTTTTTAAAAAAAAAATGGCTAAGAAAAAGAGGATATTAACAAAGCAACTGGATACATTAAATTGTTTGTCTAGTTATGCTTTGTTCGTGTCTTTACTTGTATAGGCATGTAAAGTTGTTCTTTATTGAATTACACCACATGGGGGAGAGTTATTAATTGAACTTGCGTTTAATAACAAATCTTTTTGGGGAGCGTAGATGTGGAATATTAGGAGAAAAGTGTATCTATATTTCTCCAAAGATGAATCAACTTCGAGATCTTCGTTTTGATTTCCTAGTTATGTCATCTTAAACTTTATATGCGAGTACATCCTTGACTTGACTATCTCTATAGGCTTGAAACCTTAAGTCTCAACTGGTTTGTTATATTTTTATGACAAATAGGGGGATAATACATATGGTTTTTTGTTCTTGTGGTTCATAACCATAGGGGGATAACAACGTGTTACTTATTTCTGTACTTTCTCGAAAGTATCAAGTAAGGGGGAGTAAATATTGGGCTTCATACCAATCTGGCAAAAAGAGGTATAAAGATTAAGGGGGAGCTTCGTATCCAGATGAGTTGAATCACTTTATAAGTTTTGCTACACGGACTTTAAAGTTGCTCAGATTCTTACTCTTTGCACAAACAACATGTGGGATTAGCATATTAACCCATGCAAGCTCGAGCATACCTTTGTTGAGCTGGATATGTTGTAGTGTCTTCATACAGATTTTTCAATAAGAGTTAAACGAACACATCAAGAATCAAATGAGAAGTTGAAGAATTCAAGAAATCAAGATACATCTGGGTTGGATCTTTATTGTAATATCTTTTTTGAATCCATATGTAATATATTGGTTTTGTCACTAAAATTGACAAAGGGGGAGATTATTCGGGCATTGTCCGGTCAAACCCACTGGCGTTGGTATGGCAAGCTAGTTGTCAGTTTTAGGTGTCAAAACACAATTTTTTTATTTAGTCTACTATAGTTTAGATTTCAGAATTGGGATATAGACGAAGTAGCAGAGACCCAGAAGACGAAGACTGCATTTACAAAGAAAACAAATATTCTTCATCGACAAAAGGTTAGTTAGAGTTACGACTTTATATGGAATTTCTTATATTTTATCTTTCGAAATAGTCAGCTACTTTAGAGAGATATAGCAATTGAGATTTGTACTCTTGTCTACATAACCATGAGTTATGTTGGTATGTGTTCCCACCATACTAAGGCTACAAGGTGCATGAGATAGATTCAATACATTTTCGTAGCAATGGTTTGCTTGCAAATCACATGTAAGAATCTGGATAAATCTAAAGGAGTACTCTAGAGCAGAGTGCATGGATTATAACTGAGGGCGTCTCACACGTCTAAGTACTCGCCCAGCCGAGAACTTTCAGCGGATCCGGTTTAAACCCTAATCTGAGTGACGGCGGTTCAAGAACCGGTTCGTGAACAGTGGCTCCGAAAATTTCTTCTGAGTCCCAAACCATTGATTTGTACATGTGCATGTACGTGGACCACAGATTTAATACATTCGGCTGGAATTCAGACGCACGGTCCATAAACCGTCCAAGTGAATATTCTGCGGGATTTCCACACGGGTTAAACAACTAACTCCTTATCTCTTAGTGGACTTGGTTTATCACGAAATATCTTATGTGGTCCATCTAACGAATCTCAATGAGTCAATAAGATAAAGGTGTTCTCATGGTCATTGGATTTCTATCTTGAAGTGGTTAAGAGCTAACAAACCACTTGGCACATAAATGTAAAAGAATTCCAATTGAGTTTATTTGTGTGCAAGTCAAGTAACGGTCACGTTTTACACGGGCACTTGCTAACTTGTAGGTTAAGAAATCTGTTGCTTTATCTCAAAACAACCTATCTTATTGAGAGCTATAAATAGAAGATTAGAACGAAAACCACAAGCATCAAGCATACGTGAAGTTTCTCTGTGGATTTATCGTAAACTCTTTGCACTTCGGTGTAAGCTTGTTGTGGTAGTCATCCTCTATTAGGTAGCAGTGCCTCTTGGGATTTACCTAACGACTATAAAGACATCTCTTGAGAGTTGGGAAGCACATGAAGGCGATAATGTACCTTTGTGGTTGTTATCAGATTAACATGTAACCCTGGTAACCTGATCACGTTCTTGTCTATTCTACGGTCATTCTCTTTTTCAATAAGAAGCAACGTACGGCTGCACACGGTGTTATAAGACCTAGTTAGCTCCAGTTGTGCAAGTTCCTTAAGTGATTCTTATTCGCAACTGAGGTAGAAACAAGTTGGGCATAGTTTACCGGTTTACTTCTCATCCCCCGCTTGTAAAGTAGATTTCCGTACGACCTGGAGCAATCCGAAAGAAGTCAACTTACGTATGTTAAGCTGAAGAGGACAATTCCAAACATACAGTCAGTTATTAAGGTTGCAAAGTCATTATTGTTGACATAAGCCTTTAACAACGGTTAAAGTAACTCTTAGGCCTGTAAAGGATGCCAACTAGGGGAATCATGTGCGTATGGTCTTGCGGGATCCAGGAGATGTAAGGAGAGCGACAATAGCCAATTCGCTTGGAGGGATGGAGTTGGTCTCAGCAACATCCCAGACCGAAGTCTTATAGTAGGCTAGCGTTTGTAGACAGTTAGTACTGTGTGATGTTCAATGTGGACGAGGTCCCGAGGTTTTCTACAGGTCATAGTTTCCTCGTTTAAAAAATCTTTGGAGTCTTGTGTGCTTTTACTTTCCGCATTATATCTCTGATTATACAATTAAAAACAAACACAGGAAGTATGTTATTCATAACCGTCGAGTAAGTGCATCATCCATCCAGGGGATTTGCCAAGACTTGTCTTGAGTTGGACTGATCACTTGTGATCTTACTCCGGTTAACAGATTTGGATATTTATTTTTGAGATCGTTCATATCTTACCATAAGACTCACGAGCCCAAACGAAAAGTTGTTGTATTTCGGTACCCCTGTTTTTTCATACTTCACTTGAGAGTTGTGAAACACAAGTAGATATTTGCCTTTGTGGTATTTATCAGGTATAGTAACCTTGGTGGATTATATTTGTTCTTTTCTATTGTACAATTATTCTCTTATGCAATATAGTCATCCAAGAACAGTCAACTACAAGGTTGATAGAAGCAACACACAACTGTATTCAATATTGTAAGACCTAGTTAGCTCCATTAGTGTAAGAATTAGGTTTCTAGTTCTTTACTTTTGAGGTAGAGACAAGTTAGGCATTGTATACTTGATTTACGTGTCAGCTCTAACTTGTAAAGAGATTTTCGTATAACCTTGATCATATCCAAAGGAAGCCACTTTCAAGTGTTAATCTGTTGGAACAGATCGAACACTTGATATTCTCTTTTACAAAGCGGATCAAGGGTCTTGAGAGATCCAAGATACATAAGGATTGCGACAATAACTTATTCGCTTGGAGGGCTTGAATCGGTCTCATGTACATCCCAGTCCGAAGTCTTATAGTAAACTAGTGTTTATAGACAGCTCGATACTGTGCGGTGTTCAAACTGGACTAGGTCCCGGGGTTTTTCTGCTGGATTGCGATTTCCTCGTTAACAAAACTCCTGGTGTCTTGTGTGACTTTACTTTCCGCGTTATAATTCTTTGGTTCATTATAATTAAGCGAATACAAGTTTTGCGTTATTAACCTGCAATTAACTCCCAATCCTTCTGAGGGATTTACAAAGACTTGTCTTTGTGGGAATTGATCTTTACGATCCAAAGATTAAGGATTTGGATATTGATTTTGAGAAATCTTTCCATATATTAGTGAACCTAAAAAATTGGTGGTATATTGGGTACCCCAGCTTTTTCAAGGTGGTTAAGCATTAACAATGGAGTCAGATGTGTGCAACAGTGAAGTCTGGAATTTCTTTTACCTTCACCCGAATACAATTATCAAAATGTAATAAAAAAGAATGGTAAAGCAATTCCTAAATTTGTAAAACTCTAATGTTGCTATATCTAAATAAATGTCCCTAATAAAAATGATGAAATTATAGAAAAGTTCATCATATTTCATTCACTTAGTTTATTTATAATTCATTAAGCAGCGGTCGTGGCTAACCATCAAGCTAGACGGTGAATTGTAGAAAAATTCAAGATATTTCGTTCATTTAAATTATTTAGAGTTCGTTGAGAAGCAGTCGCCGCTAAACGGCAAGCCAGACAGTAAACTAAAAATTCGTTATATTTCATTCATTTAAATTATTTATAATTCATTGAGTAGCTGTCGCGGTTAACCAGCAAACCAGACGGTGAATTATAGAACAATTTATCATATTTCATTCATTGACATTATTGCAGGAGTAACCGTTGCAGGTAACTAGCAATCCATACAGTGAAACTTAAAAAACTCATAACACACATAATATCAGACTTTAGACAACAAATCTCTGAATAAAAACACCCCAAAAAGTAGTAACCTCGATTGCCCAGCAAAACAATTGCGTACCACGAAAACTGAGAAATTTGTGTTTCTAACATTTCCAAACTTATTTCAAAAACAACATCAGCTCACTCGTTAGCATTGGCCGCATTAAAACCGAATATGCCCTCGCATAAAAGCCCCTTACACAGGCATTACGAGGGACAAGGTGAAAGTCCACAACGCAAACATCCAAATCTATTACTGTAAAACCGGGAGCCATAGACAAATATAAACACATAAACATAATTAGTTTTAGATAAGATATATTCTAAACATATCGGAAAAAAATAGTAATAAAAAAAGTCCATGTCAATGCAAGTGTTCATTTCAAGGCCTCAACTGATATGAGATACTTCATGCAACTGATCGGAGATACTTCATGCCTTTTTTCAAGGGAAATTATCAAGTGATATGCAAGATTTATAATATTGAATTTTCAATTGAGTTTTACGCAATGGGTATAAACAAATAGCTATATACATTTTCTTAGTGAATCATCATATATAACTGCATCATAGTTTGGTATCCTATTGATTCCAATGAAGGTGTCTATTAATACAAACAAATGTCATCTCATATGAGGCACTTTTTTAGGTGATTTTCTTTCTATATAGCAAAATAAATTGTAAACCAAATATATTGTAGTTGCTGGAAATACCAAACAACACACCCAAGTAAAACTAACGCAAGGAAAACATATAAGATAAGAGGTAAGCTATTCTTTATTGACATGAACAACTGGGGATCCCCTATTTGGAAGTAGAGGTCTCTATTTATAGGTATCGTTGAGGACATACCCCTTTAGTGATCAGTACTACTTAGCTACTTTACAACATATTCTGACTATGTCGGTTACATTCCTCCCTCTGCATAGTCCAAAGGTGTCGGTTACATTCTGTTATGTAGAACGGAGGTCCGCTCGTATCCTATTACAATGACTGCAGGCGTGGGGTTACATTTGATCCTCCGCCGTTATATTGCTACCGCTATGTAGATTCACACACTTCATCTAGTGTGCGCTGCTGCTGTGACATTTAGGGTACATATGAAATACGACACCCACAATCTGCCCTTTTTTTATGAACCTCGGGATGATTGATTAGTGGAGGTTACGCTGATCTTCTGATGTTTTTGCAGATGCTTGTGACTTCCGTTGGCGCTGGTTCGTTCCTTAGTAGGTTGCTACGGATGACTTTGATGTGTGTTGGCGTAGATTCGCTCCTTAGTCGGTTGCGCTTTGATGGCGAATTGTTTTGTAAGCATGTTTTTTAGGGTGCGGATGAAATGAGTATCCCCAGTCTTCCCCATTTTTATTTTGCCAATATGATGTGATTTTCTCCCGCGGGTTGCCCATGTTGTTGTTATGTCTGTTCTTACTTTTCCGACATAAAATATTCATTTTTGCCGGAATAGTTTAATGTATTTCACCATTTTAGCAGTTTTGGAGGGAATGCTTTGTGATGGCGACATGTTGTTGCTTGTTTCTTATTCTTCTTAAAGCGTTGTGCTCAATGTTTTCTTCTCCGAGTGCTTAATGCATCTTACCGACTCCCCATTAAATCTGGTATTAAAGTCAGGGGTAATTTCATCATTTTTCTCCTATATATAGCGATGGCACCTTACTATTATGATAACTCTTTGTGTTTTGAAAACGATTCCTTTCAGCAATTTTCGTTTCCTGATCTTTTTAATTTTCCTTCAGTCGATTTTTCTGCATATTCTGTTCAAGATTACTAATGTGTTACTGGAATGGCTGCTACAAGTATTTTTTTTCTTCCTTTAATTCCATATCTCGCAGTTTATGTTTCCCTTTTCTAGAAAATTTTTATTTCGAATATTTCTGGAGGTATATTCATTGTTTACCCTTTATTTATTTATTATTTTTCTTCAGAAGATGTCGATCTTAACCAAAGAGACGTCAGCGGCGTTCATCTGCCTCCTGTTCAGGCACCTCCGCTTGGGCGTTCTGAGGACCATCCGCAGGTACACGTTTCGTCTCTTATTTCTGAGATACGCCGTATAACTCGTTGCGGTGATCGATTTTCTTTCGAATCCATAGATAGTACCCCGCTTAGTCGTGAGATAACGCAGAATTTAGTATGCACCCCTGACGTAGGTATTGTCACCTTAGGCAAATCCAAGTAGGTTTTCCTATCACTTTATGATTCGGGGGATCCTTTTATCTTCTTTACACTTGTTACCAGGAGAGTTATGCGTTCTCTTGTCCAGTATAGTCCTGCATTTTGGCGTTTGCTTGGCTTATGCGCGAAGCAGAGGAAGCTGGTTGAGGATGCCAAAGTGCTTAGCATAGAGCGTTTAACGCTACCTATAATGATTGTATAAAATATTCCGCTAGTTTTAGTGTTTTTCCTAAAGGTCGCGGGAAGAGTAGGATTTCTGATCCCATATTCGAACCTGAGTTGGTGAAATCTCTTCTTCATGAATTCTCCAATG
>JAJJMA010106077.1:3620-21949 GCA_023529015.1 Papaver nudicaule | reverse complement strand
TTTTTCCTTTCGAAATTGGGTTAGGATCTTACGTACCACTATAAATAAGAGTAGGTTCTCTCGTTCTAATAATTTTTTCAATTCGATCAATATATTCACTTTCCAGGTATAAGTTATTATCATGTTTCTGTAAGTTATTATCATGTTTCTGTTTTTGTCCATAGTTAAATATATGTAGTGATGTTTTTGTTTAGTTCTCGGCTTCTTCTCTTCTAAACAGGTTTCGGTGAGAATGGCTAAACTGTGTTCTTGGATTTCAGTTATTACGACATATTTCATATTGGTAACTCTGATGGATCAAGCTGCCGCACTAACGGATCTTTCCGAAGGTAATTTTAGCACCTATTCTCATATATTTTGATTTTCGTACGGGTTATTGATTTTTTTTTTCCTTGTATAAATATTTCAGTCGTGGTTCTTCAAGATTTGTACAAGTCACTGAATCAACCACCACAATTGGTTGGATGGAACTTGATGAGTGGAGCAGATCCCTGCAAGGAGTCATGGAAAGGAATCTCATGTTCTGGATCATCCGTAGTATCCATGTAATTGCGACAACTCATCTTTTTTACATCTGAATATGATTTAATACATCTGACTAGAAAATCATTAGCTATCTATTCAATCTAGTATGTATGGGCCAAGTCAGATTTTGGGTTAGAAAATCATTAGCTATCATTGTTGTTTAAGCAGACAACTTAGCGGGCTGGATCTCAAAGGAAGTCTGGGAGGCAATCTTGGAAACCTCTTAAACTTGAAGCAGCTGTAAGTACTGTTCATGTACCTGTTTATATTAAGTACATATCTTTTTCTTTCATGTGTTGCCAGTTAGTGACTAGGTAAGCTTACACTTTCGATGGCAACAGGGATGTCAGTCACAACCACATTGAGGGAGAAATCCCGTCATCTTTGCCTCCAAATGCAGCACATATGTAAGACATTTTATTTTATTTTTTTGTTCGTTTTTTTTCTTGAAAAAAAATCTCTTTAATCTTTTCTTAACTGATGCGGTTGTTGTGTTTCTAAAAAACACAGTGATTTGTCATTTAACAAATTCAATCAAAATACTACGTTGTTGCTGAAACCAATGGAGTATCTGGAACACCTGTAAGTTTCTTGACCTCGATGAATTTTATTTCTAGGATTGTGAAGTTTTTATAGTTTGTTTGGATACAAAAGCTAGCACTTCTGACTTCTGCTTCTCCGAAAGCAAAAGTCGATTCCAGAAGTCCGAAACAAAAGTAATTTGTTTCAAAGTTAACTTTTCTGCTTCCAGAAATCATTTTGACTTTTTGATTTCTAGAAGTCGAAAAATAACTTCGCAACTGTTATCCGAACAAGCTATAATGTTTGTCAATGCCCATGATTTATACATATATATATTTTTTTAATATTCTCTTATTTCTATGCAGGAATCTAAGTCACAATTCCTTGTCAGGAACAATAGGCGATGTGTTTAGTGGTTTTCCAAATCTTAAACGAATGTATGATCTATTGGCCTTGTTATTTTGGTGCATACTCCATTCGAATATTTACCTTCAATCTTTCATTCTAACACCATCGATTGTGCTACCGCTTTCAGGGATCTGTCATATAATTGTCTCGAAGGAGATCTTCCAAGCTCATTTAAAAATTTGACAAATCTCAATGAATTGTAAGTTGCATTGCATATATACGCTAGAGCGACATATTATTGTTTTGTTATTCACAATTTATGTACTTAGAAATCTTATAAGAGATTTGTTGCATTTCAGATTTTTACATAGAAATATGCTGAGAGGATCAGTAGATGTTCTCGCTCATCTCCCACTCCATGTCTTGTAAGTAACATACATATATCTTATAGCATTTTTTTTCTTCTTCACATATAAAAGATCTATAATGTATTGTAAATGTTGTGAATATTCCTAGGCACATTCATTCGAACTACTTTAGTGGGGTTGTCCCAAATCAGATTAAAGATATACCAGACCGAAGGTAAATTTAGAGACACCGAGTTTTAACTCTTTCTTTCATAAGTTTTTGTATCGACGTCGAGCATGAGTTAACTCTTTTCTTTGATTATCTACCGTATTTTGCTTATGCTTTCTCTTACTTTTTTCCAGGTTAGAGTTTAATAGATTTTATGATCCGTATAAAGGACGACATCGTAAGCAATCGCCCTGTTTCGACGACTGTAGACATGAGGGCGACATGGTGCCTAGTTTAGACAACTGAAGTGTGCTCTGCAACGAATGACTTATCTTGTTGGATGTGATCGTTGATCTATAATGTTCCTTGTTCTTGCTAACCCCATCTCTCAAATAAAATGGGGACTACACCTGCCCCCTACACTTCACTAGGAAAATAGAGGACCACAGTTTATGAGATTCGGTTAAATTTAAAACATCAGTTTAATGTGTGCTCTGCATATTAGAAGGTTTTTAGAAGGTCTTCTTTATTTTCCATTTTCCTAAATTTTCACGCCTGATTACCACCTTTAATTTTTACCTCAGTATTAAAATGACTAAAACCAAACCTGATTAAACCTAATATACTCTTCTTTCTTCCTCCATGTCTCTCCCTCCCTTTTTCTCACTCAAAAAACCTGACCCCCTTGAATCGAGAAATCTTTTCCCTTTTTCTTCTTGATATGCTAGATTAAGATGCCTCATTAATAATTAACAACAAGGGAATTTTCTTAGATATTGAACAATGCAACAAACTATTAATCGTCAAAGAAAAAATTGGAGCAGGAGATCAATTTGAAGATTATATACTATTCCATTATATTCTATTTCTTTTTAATAAAGCAATTTTCATTGGTGTAGCTGTTGAAGTGGTAAACTTTCATCATGGATGGAACAAATTCTTTAAAGCTATTTCAAAGTTCTCTCAATGAAAAAAAAAAAGATTTACCTGGCTAAAGCCGGTTACCGCTATAAAAGCTTTTTTCAGTTCAAATGAGGCTTCTCATCAGCTGCATCATGATCATCCCATTACCATTCAAGTGGATATTTTATGATTGTCTTATCAATGGGGGGTCTTTAACCATAGTAGATCATTGGTTTGGGATTAGAGGTCCTTCAACTTTTGAAACAAATGAAGAAATTGTTCTGAATGGAGTGTCCTCAAAGATGTTCATGATAACAAAGTGAAGTTCTCAAAATTGAATTAATGCATAATCGAGGTCACTTGTGATCTGTAAAAGGTTCTAGCTGCTGTTTTTTTCCAATAATCGTTGGTTATCTATTGAATGGATCCACGAGTTACAGTCGAAGAGTTCTAATCAGATCATCAGTCAGGAAAGGAAAGTCTGGTCAAGTCCAAAGAAAACTAAAATCCATTGTGGTAATTCCTCTACAATATTCAGACGCATCTGAAGGGATTATTAGTCACTCAATTAATGTTTCTAAGATCTTTACTACAATGGAAAAGACTCAGTGTTGGTGTTAGTGTGGTTAATTGTGGTTTGTATATGATCAATGTTTGGTCGGATGCTTTACTACTTGCTGCTGTATATGGTGTTGTGGAAGCCGCTTCTACGACAATATTTGGTCCCATTAATGGAAAATTGATGGATAGGCTTACATATGTAAAGGTGCAGTTCAGATCTTGTGTCGTACAAGTTTTATTGCAGTCAAACTGATTGGATATATGTCTAAGAGAATTGTTTTAATTTCAGGTTCTAAGGTTATGGTTGTTTACCCAAAATCTGTCCTTTATAGTTGCTGGAGTCACAGTGACTTGGTTTTGCAGTGTTCGTTTCACTTGTTGTATTGACAGATGTCTCTGCAGCAATCGGAGTTCTTTCTACTCTTGTCGTTGCCGGAACCATCCTGGTTGAGAGAGAATGGTAATTAGCTTCAATTAAGAATGATTTTCCTTCGATTCTTAACATTTGATACCTTAACAAATGTCTCGGTTATTTGAATTTATTTGGATACAACAGGGTGATAGTGATCTCAAATGGCGAACCTCCTGAAGTATTGACAAACATGAATTCAGTTATTAGGCGTATCGATTTAAGCTGCAAATTTTTTGCCCCATTTGCTTCTGGTTTCATTATCAGTTTTGAATCTCCTGAGGCATCTGCTGTGGCTTTAGCATTATGGAATGTCATATATGTTTGGTTACAGTGCTGGCTTTTAAAGTCTGTGTATGATAAAGACTGTCTGATTGGTAGTGGTGCAATTGGTGCAATTTGTCTCCAATCGGCTGAGATAGACTTGATTGAATTCTCTATTGCTTAAAAGCTTCTTTGATAACATAATCGGTTCTTGTATTGGTGTATGTGTCGATTATTGGCCGATCAAATTTGATCGATGCTTCTCTAAATGGATATTAACCGATTGTATACATAATCGATACTTATATTAGAATTTAAGAAATGAAATAGTACATCAACAATAGTGCAAGTCGATTGTATACATAACCGATTGTGCAAGTCGATTTTTAGACAGAAAAAAGCACTGCAACAATCTGTCGTTTATTGTTCAATAAACAACCGATTCTGCTAGTCGATTTTCAGATAGGAAAAACATAGCAACAATCGGTCGTTTATTGACCAATTAACAACCGATTATATCAGTCGTTTTCAGGAATGAAAAACCAAAAACATAATCGGCTTATGTTAATCATTGTATCCACCGATTTTTTTTTTGGCTAAGGGGTGGGTGTTAAAATGTCTCTATTTTAACTTATTCTAATTTATTTTCGTAGGGCCAAATACTCACTCGTGGGGTCAAGTTTAGGGAGGTTTTTATTGGTGCTGTCAGATTTTTAATAAATTTTCAGAATATCTGGTCCATGTGATTTAACTGAAGTGGCTATTGGCACTTAGAGCATGTCCTATGGTGTTTGGATGTATATCCTATGTGGAGACCTAAATCAAAGGAATTTTAGTGAAATTGAAGACCAATAAATTTATGTTTTGATGAACATCTCCAGTGGTAGTTGTATAAAAATTGTTTTAATACACTTGTCATTTGGTTATTAAAAGTTAGATTTACAAAATCTAAAAAATATTTTAAAAACAGAAACAATTGATGATGTGGGTTTGGATGGGAGGTTCCAAAAACCCAAACTCTCTTCCAAACTCAAGATTCCACGTCATATACATTTTTAACTATCCAACTACCATTGGAGAGATTATTTTCTATAAGAGTTTCCAAAATCCTATGTGGCACCATTTTTTTTCCAAACTCAAACACCATTGGAGATGCTCTTAGTAAAAATAATACAGGTGTATGTGCTTGCGTTTCTTCTAATAAGATTTTGTTCGTATATGGGCAACTTCGATAAAAGCCTGTTGCAGTTGCACTAGGTGTTCATTTTGTGGTTTTTAATTTTACGTTACAAGAATATTCCCCATGCTGCACCTATACCCGAGAATGGCTTAGAAGACGGAGTTGGTGGATTCGCAACATGTGTAAAAAGGTGAAAGAAAATATAGTATGAGTTTGTCCTAGCAACGTGTATTTTGTACATAGCTTTCATTGAATCGTGTACAAAATAGAACTAGGCACTAAAGTTTATATTATCTGAATCATTAAACTTCACATATTTTCGCACTATTTCCACTTTTAATTTGGCGTTAGTCCGTGGAGATTTCGAATTTATTTGCCTCCGATTTTTTTTTTCTTCTTCTCATTCAACAGGCCGAAGGTACAAAGCCAATACGCCTCTCTCCTGTGTCGTGAATCACCCTAATCCCTTGTTGTTGGGTGTTGCCGAGGTAGGATGTACCGGTGTCGTCGGCCTCTTCAAAGGCTAGACAAGAAGCAATTTGATAGCGATGCCAGATGTTCTCGGGTTTTAAAACCAAATTGGCATTTTCTCCCTTGAAATGAAGAATCATTGGTGGAGTGTTCGGAAATTCATTTTCCTTTATCTTGGCGCATAGTCCGTAAGGATGCTTAATTCTTGTGTCAACGACGATCTCCCAGCCAAATCTAACGGCAAGACTTCGGTATTTTTCGCGTACTGCATCAAAGACAGATTTAGGAAAACAAGTTATAGAACTACCACTATCTAGAATTATCGGCAGAGGAAATTCTTCATCATTTATTTCAAGGATTTCACCATCTATGCTGATTCCCATAAGATGCACTGCATAATGCGAAAGAGAGTCGTGGTTTTCGAACGGTGTGTAAAACACGTTTGTGGACTGACTTGAGGCCTGCTCTCCAAATATTAATGTGAAGGCATCCGACTCACCGAGCTTATCCACCAAGCAGTAAGAGAATTTTGTGAAATCATATAATTTAATTAAGAATGAATAGAAAGAATTAGCCCCCATATCCAATCCTAGGAGTCCATCAAGATATTTGACGGGATTATCTTCTTGATCTTCCGCACATCCAAATGGAACATCTTTTAATTCGAAAACATTATTATCTTGGCTCATAGTAAATGTGTCAAATGCCATTTCTCCCATTGATTCTCCTTTTTTGTATGTCACCCAAAACCGACATTCATTTTTGTTTCCACATTGCTCGCAATCGGTCACAGGACAGCTCCCAAACCTGCAATCCATAGTCTCATAGGTTTCAGACTTCTCACTGTCGAATATTTTCTGACAGTGACAAATATTTTCACTAGAACACATCACCCATGTGATGTCACTTCCGGTATCAATTATCAGTGAATGTGTACTTGGAGGTGTTCCTATCATTACATCGACATAATAATCATCGTAGTGGTGAACTTTGAGATCGCTAATGATGTCGTTATTTTCAACCTTTAGAGATGATCCACTACGCTTTTTCAAAGGAAATGTTAAGGATTTAATCTTTGTGGTGGTGTTGGTGGTGGTGTTGGTGTTTGGAAGGTCTATGGCTGCAGTCGAGAGGCTAAGAATAATGAGGACGAATATCGTTAGATGATAAACTACGGTCATCTTGAGATGCATAATACTATTGAAGGAATCGAAATATTGATGCAACTTGAACTCGAGATGATAAGGTAGTGGTAATTGAGTGGGGGATATTATGTTTATAAAAGAGATAGAGAGTATGTATAACAAAACAGATCAGTCATGGGAACAACAAGAGGGAGAGAGTAGAACGGTGTAGTTTAGTCATGCCTTGAGAGGTGAGAGTAAATTAGGTTGGTCATGTAATCCTTGTTTGATATATTCCATAGGAGACTAATTTTACACCTTTTTTGCTAGAGACTGTTACCAGCTGCAATTAGATTGTTGCTGTCCACGACTCAGCAATGACATAATGGGCATGAATTAGTGTTGCTGAATAACCAGCCCACAAACACAAGGTGTGGTGATCTACCGAAACGACCAAACCTCGGTTTCAGACTTATGAGAATAATTTTGTTTTGATTTCTCCATGGCTGTAAACTTTTTAATGATAACTCGGTAGAATTTTGTTTTGATTTCTAGGTTTAGGCTTTGTACCAATCCTTGGCACATTGATAAAAAAAAATTGTACAAGCAAACATCTTAAAATCAAAAACTAATTTATACTCCCTCCATCCTAAATAAATTGAGCTAGTTGGTTTTTCATTTTAACCTATTTTTAGACTAAAATAAAAAATCAATTAGTTCAATTTATATGGGACAAAAGTAGCATAAAAATAAACAAATTTAACCCCGGTAGCGAAACACTATCAAGGGGAGCAGCTAGGTCTCCTAGCATGTGAAATGGAAAGCTGATTTGCACAAAGTTTGAAGTAGTGAGCCGTCAATGATCCATTAGAATGTTATGTGTTACTTCTCTGAAGTAGTCTCAAGGGAATGATGTCCCAGCACTTTGCAGGGTCAAGTCAAATCAGTCAACTGTTGTCTCCAATGTCCCAGCTACAGCGAATTATGGGTAATGGGCGATTATGGTGCCCACCGATATGTCCCCCGGTCCATACTAATCAATAGAAGCATTTTTGTAGCTTCTACCGTACGTGGAAGATGGTCATATTTGGTCTTACAACGTTATAACAACACACTAAAAGAGGGGTTCAGTTCTTACTTTTTTTTTTTTTGATTCTGTCAGGATTTGATCCCGGGTCTCCCCTATGGGAGCCAACGAAGAACCACTGGGCTAGCCCCAGGTCCTCTGGGTTCAGTTCTTACTTAGTACCTCTCTATTTTCCAACTCTCGCTTGCCCAACAATCTAGTCTAGTCTAGTGCATTAACCCGAGAACGTAGAAAACAAAGGAATTATTTTGTTATGTTAGACTTGCAGGGTAGTCAAATGAGAAGTATATGAATTTTTATAGACTGTGTATTTCAGTGACTTTTAAAGATTCTCTGAAAATCTAGAGATTTCACATGATTTCCGGAGAGTTTTTAAGAGAGTATATTTGAGTGACTCGTAGATACAAAGTTTACAGGGGGTTAGTCAATTGTGACTTAGATAGATTTTTAGGGAATTCTCAATTCCATTGTTATTCAATAGAGATTTTAAGAGATTCTCCAAAAGTCTTTTGTTATTCGATAGAGATTTTTTTTAAGTCATTTAAATTCTCTAGAAATCCATGTTATTGCATTGAGACTCTTTGGGAGTCACTCAAACACCCTTGTTATTGGATTGAGACTTCAAAATCATTGATTTGTTGGTTTTAGAGATTTTGGGAGACTTTTTTAGAAAAATAGGCGTGGTAGAAATCTCTCCTACATAGGTGAGAATTCGGAAGACTTGCATTTTATGTTTGTGGAGATGAAAAACGGTGGCACAAAATTCCACTATGGAAGAACAAGATACTCCGCTAATGTAACTCCACTATATGGAACACATATATAGCATTTGCAGTGGAAGTGCCAAAAAACAATTTTAACCCATCAATAATTATCGGATTACGGTGTTTTATTGCACATTTCGTTTTTGTCTTCATTGCACATTTCGTTTTTGTTTGCTAGTAGCTCACTCAAATATTGCAAAATAAACAATTGTATTAGTAAGGTACCAGCTGCCAACAGAGTCTGCATCATTTTTGGTACGCTTGTTTTACTTGGAAGATGTTCTTCTTTCGAGAGGTAAGAGAATATATATTTTCAAGAGATATTTTGCAAACAAGATAGTGTTAAGAGAATACTTTATTAAGAAATTCGGATATGCAATATTTGATGCTAATACACACGATTATTATGCAATATTTGATGCCAATACACACGATTATTATGCAATATTTGAGTATGATAGTCAAGATTTCAGTTACTGCACATAGGGTTATTTTTTTGATCAATATAATGCTACAATCTACCTTATACACGACAACTATAAAAAGTCTCATGAGATTTGTATTGACAAGCGACATATATTTTACTATGTATTTTGTGGCGCAACATTCATAATAAAAAAAGAGTTGGTAGATGTTAGGAAATTTTGGTTAGTTTTTTTTGTCTCTACAAATCTTAAAGACTCTCTAAAATTCACTAGAATTGTATCTACAAATCACTAAAATACTCTCAGAGAGTCACTGGAAATTTCTCAGGGAATCAATTGAAATCTCTAGATTTCCATAGAATCTCTGAAAGTCAATGAAATAAAAAGTTACTGAAAATCTATATAATTCTCATTTGACTACCGCCCTGTAGACTTTTTGTGATTTCTTTAGACAAAAAAGTAATATAACACCTTATTCTCTTATTAAGTAAGGTATAATTATTTTACAAAATAATCTAATATATGAATAATTTAATAAAAATGTACTAATCCATGCATGTCTAATAAAAATTGAAATTATTTTTAAAGCTAAAACCATCTGTATATGAGTTTTTGTCATTTATTATATTCATTTTGGCTATGAATATCACCTATTTTTATTATACTTAATATTTTCTTTATTTAATAATTTCTATTATACTTAATACTTGAAATAAAAATAAAACATAAGTCTCTCAAAATACCACCTATTTTGGAGAGACTTTGTTCAAATTTTTTATGGTATGTAATACAAAAGTCTCTGGAAATCTCTCATAGCCACAAATCCATAATTTAAAATTTCAAATCCAATAATAGAGAATTATGTAGCCTTTTAGAAAGTCGCAATCCAATAACAGAGTTTTATAGAGATTTTAAGAAACTCTCTATTGAATAACAAGAGATTTGGAAATCTCTAGAACTCTCTACAATTCCTAATTCACTAACCCCTAGTTGGTTTAGCTTAATATGCCTACTGTATTACATATTTGACATTTGAATTTTGGAGGATTCATTAGTGATAAAAAGTCAGTTAAAATTTGTAACATCAGAAAGTTGCTACTTCTGTTTCTGTCATCACGAGTTAATTGTATTGTATAGTTTGTATCTGTACAGGGGGAATCCGTGGACAAGTTTAGATAGACAATTTTTTTACAATTTTCGCACCATTTTTCTTTATAAAACTCAAAAGCCAAAGACGTTGAAACTAAAACTTTGGTAAAATGTTTCTCTTGTAAGGGCAATTCCTATGGAAGGAACAAACCCAAAATCTGTTCATTTTGGTGCCACTATGGGACCAAAAAACACCCAAAATAGCCTGGCAAACCTGGTGAGGTCTACGAACAGCTGAGCGGCACCTCTTAGGTCGCCATGCATAAGTTAGACCGAGCGCCGCTAGATGAACCGCCATCGGCCTTAGGTAAGTGTGGATATCCAAGGCTCAGTAAGGTTCTACAAAGGGCATCACCTATGGGTCAAGGGTCCATTAAGGGGTAGTCAAGCCTTTTTGACCAAGTATATAGAAGAGCATTACAGGATAGCCAAGCAGGAGAGCAGTTACAGTCCAATTAACCGGTCGTATTCACAGGAAATTGTCGAATATAATTCCCAACTGAAGTATATTACGAGGATCCATCGATTTAGGGCGAAGCTCCATGAACCATTAAGAAAATTCACTGAAGTGTATTACGAGGTTCAAAAATCTCGCGTTGGAATGCAGCGAGGACATACCAGAAGAACGTCTAGTTGAAATATGCGTAAGAGGGATGATCGCGGTATTGCGCTTTAATCTCTCAAATATCTAATTCTAAACTTTCGTGGAGCTAGACGAGGCCGCTACGCGGATCGCTGATTGCCTAGGAATTTTTAATCAAAGGGGTATGGAGCGATAGTGGCACAACACTATGAACTCTGCAAATGACCAATGTTCGTTAATCAAATAACGACTGACAGATGGTTAGGGGTGTTCGAGGTTCCTCAAAATGCAATGCCACCCGGAGGACGCGCGTCTGCGAATTACAACAATCAAAAGCTGTAGCCACCACCGCTACCCTGCACAAAAGCGCAAATCATAGGTCTTCTAACCCAGTGGGTGAAAAACAGGGAGGTTAATTTACCTCCGACGGTGGTGAATCAGACCACCGTTGATAGAAACCATGACCGATATTGCCATTTCCGTCGGAGGGTGAGTCATCCATGTCTCGACTGTTTCGCCGTAAGAGCCGCTTATTGGAGGAAAGTAAAGATGGGAGAAATTAATCCAAGTGAGCCGCACAAGCAGGGGAACCAACACTTGGATCATCAAGTGATGGCGATATCTTATGACCCATGGAAAGACGGAGACCCTTGGAGAGATGCAGAAGAAGAGGTGTGTGAAATCAAAGAAAATGAAAGAACGAATGAGAAGAACATGATGAATTGCAAACCCCTTGAGACGGTCATGGCCCAACAACTTTTCGACTCACTTGGTTTGAGCGAGGGGCAAGTCAGAGAAGTCGCCACATCTATAGCAGCCGGACATTATGCGGTGTCCAAAAATAGGATCACCTTTGACGATGATGACATTTGCATCCCGGGAGAACATTTACGTCCTCTATACCTAACGACCACTATCTACGGACAGCAACTGAGAAGGCTATTTATCGATGGAGGAGCGTCATTAAAACTCGAACCCGTGCAGACGTTGGAGTTACTGGTATGAATGAAAGATTAGATCAAGGCGTGAAAGATTGTCGTAAGAGGTTTCGGAGGCCACACCCATGATGCAATCAGAATAATATGTTTGACAATAAGGATCGGACCCATCAAGTCGATAGTCCCTTTTCATTTGCTAAGAGACAACGCCACCTTTCATCTATTACTCGGCCGAGGATGGATACGAGATCACAGAGTAGTCGCGTCAACGTATCACCAATGCATAAAAACTAGCATCAGAGGAAGACAACACCGAGTGCCGTCTACGAATACTCCTTTTGGGCCAAAAGAGGCGTATATGGCCGAGGGCGGCATTTTATGATGATCCCAATATAGATGAAGCTACTACTGCTAAGCCCTCACGCCTTATCCCTTTTCCAAAATGGGAAGAATATGTTCAAGAGAAAAGTAACGTTGAAAAAGTGAAGGATATCAAAGTTCACCAGAATGAAAAAACAAAGATCGGAGCGGAACCTCAGTTCCGCAGATTCGCAACGGCAATGGATTATAATAATTAATAGGGATGGTTACAGTCAAAGATCGCGTCAATGGAACCCTAGGGAAAAGACTGTTGCCATCTCTAAACACGGATGTCACGCCCAAAGAATGGTCTCTGAGAAAGCTCATGAAGGAGCTGGAGAAGATGCGAAAATATCAACCAACACACGACAACACCGATTGAACAGAACCGCGGATGACGAAATATGAAGAAGTTATGACGTCGAGCCGGATATGAGGATAACCATGGGCGCTGACGAAGAGTTGTAAAACTACATTTCGAGATTTAGAAACCAAGCATTAAAAATGGGACAGGAAAGAATCGAGTAACATCGGGGAAGTAAGGATGGAGAGCGACCAGTAAAAACCTGCGAAATCCCAACTACGCATCACGCCTCATCGAGGGATAACAAGAATGACCAATCGCGACTCGTAATATGAAAGGAAGACCGTGCAAGAGCTCACCAAAAGAATGAATTATAGGTAAAAACAGATATGGAATGAGAAGTCAAGACAGGAGAACACGCACTGAGCGTAATTGAAAGAATGAACAGTGTTATGCTTACTTGCATAATTTTTCATAACATGGTTATCGCTGAAACTCGTTGTGATCTTTCATGGATTAATTACCTTGACGAGGATTTGAGGACTAAACTTGTGGTCGAACGCGGTTTGCCTGCAAGAGAATATAGACTTGCCACTGATAAAATTTAGAATGCAGGTCTTCATCAAAAACTCCGACATGACTTGATGGCTCATCTTTGGGCAAGTATGGACAAGGGGGAGGGATATGTACGTCCCTGAAGACGAAGAAGAAGACGTCTATTATAGGGGGTTTGTTTTTGTTTTTTTTTTTGCTTGATGTTTTTTGTATTGGTTTGCTTGTTGTTTTTTTTTTTTTAATTTGAAGATATAAATTAATTAAAGCATAATTTTATATATTTTTTTACTGCTAAATACTACTAGAGACTTTACGTTAATTTTTTTTTACATAAGTTAAACTAACTAGAATCTAAAACAACAGAAAATAAATAAACCTAATTAGAATTCAACTAGTCTTTTTCTTCTTTCAAGTCCTTCTTCTTCTTCAAGTTGTTCACTCTTTTTCTTCGCCGAGCCTTCTTGTCATCATCAACCCCAATCTTAAGCGGCCTCTTCAGGCATCGAGGTTTTCGTTATCGAAGGGAGGGAGTGCACATGGTGATGTTATTTCTCTTCGGTCTGTTGTTTGTACTGGTGTTGCTGGTGCTGGTTGTGGCGGGAAAACAGGTGGAAGATTAACCTTGTTGAACTCCGTCTCCCACATCTTCCTTTAGAGATCATTCATGTTTAAAGTATTCATTGACATAATCTTGTTCTTGTTGAAATTCTGAAAATGTTGATCCTAAGAAAGACGGCTTTTTTGAAGTTGTCAGACAACTATGTTTCTACGAAGGGATCTTTCTTCCTCGGCCTTGCGCTGGTGCTCCAACCATGCATCCATGTTGAAAGCGCCATAAGTTACATCTTGAGCTCCAGCCCTTGCCTTTTTTGACGCCTTCTTACCTCCACCCCTAGTCTTCTTGCTACAATTGTTCACATTAATTCAGATTGGAATTGTCATTGTTTCTATTCTCGGAAACAGTTGGTGGCTGTGATGATGAACCTGGCGAAGAAGTAGGACCTCCATCATGGAAAGCTTGGGAAATATGAGAGTATGGGGATCTGTGGGTGCTTCGTATCCATCCAAGGCATGGGGTAACAACTTTCTTACTGAAAACCCTTGGGGTGGCACCTTTGCCACTCATTCCTGCATCGTCGATTGTTCAACATCAACATCAGTCTCCCCACTTCTCCTCTGCTGATTCATTTGCATTATGGCGGGAACGTACTCATTAGTCTCCCTGTTTATCGCTCAAAACGATGTGACACTCCCGCGGAGTCACGTTCATTCACATTTGGACACTCCGAACATAAGTATTCGAAAATCAGGTTCCAAAACGTGGTTCCCTTTTGTTGCACGCCATTGATGGAGTCCATGTTGAAGAGCACGTATGATCTACATATCAATTCATCTTCATCCATAGTAAATCTTGGACCACGATGTCTCTTGACAACACTAGGAGGAGTGGCAATAGGTGGAGTGGCAATAGGAGTGACATCAGGATTAACATGAGATTTTCCAGGTCATTTTTTTTTTGAAAGTTCTTTAGATTGACGAAACAAGCTGAGAAATTCTGCTCTGAAATGTAGAAAAGCTTGGAATGCTTGGTGTTCTTTGGAAAGGTTCAAAATGTTGGTATTTATAGGGGGGGGGGGGGGAGGGCTGTTTAGTAGATTCGAATTTCAGCAGCTAAGAAAAAGGCGCAACTAGTACCGAGCGGCATATCTTACGCCACCAGCGGCTCAATTGGGGCCGCTCAGTCTAACATATGTCGAGCGGCGTCACAGGCGTCGCTCGATTGATTTTACGCCTCACCCGCCAAACCAACTGGTGGTTTGTTCATCTTACAGTGGCACTAATAGGGGCAAATTCCGGGTTTGTTCATCCCATAGGAATTGCCCTTTTACAAACAAAATCCCGATATTTTAGGTAAAACAATTTTTATGGTGAGAGAAGAAAAGAAAACCCCAGGCTACTCAATAACCGATCAGGTTTCTCTCTCTCCCACAATGTAGGTTTTCGACCCACAACTTGTCACACATGTATTCACCATATTAAAACTTTGTGGGATATCTATCTATAATGTAAGAAAGTTATCTACTATTCATCAAAAAAGAGCACCATAGTACTTACTCTTAAGTTTTGAATCTTGGTTCTATAAGTCTATAAATAGATTAGTAAACAGTGTAGCGCATAAGTTAGAGATGCTAGGGGTGATTTTGAGTATCTTTCTAAATATCCAAGTGATGTTATTTTTTATTTTTTTGAAAGGTCAAGTGGTGTTATTGATCGGATAGAAAGAGACTTTCATGTAATCACTAGTTAATTCTCAATAAATTTTTATTTTGCAATTCCCGACTAAAATCTTTAGTCGTTGTTTCGTCTCGGCTAAATCTTGGCCGAGTGAAGCTAGCTAGTTCTCCTGGGATATCGGATCGCTGGGATTTAAAAATTCATCTCGCTGAGGTGCCGAGACTAGGAATATCGACGAGACCTCGACCGATCGCGAGATAGACTACACTGAGCCAAAGAAATGAGTTTATTTTGGTACTACTTTAAACTAGAGTTGGAGATTTAGCCCTCACGTTTGTAAATTAGCCCTTGCGTTGGCGGATTACCAAATTATCCCTATCGTGCAAAGACTAAGTTACCCCCTTTTCATATAGTTTTTGTTACTACAATGCAGCTCACTAATTAAATTCCTAATTTTATTTACCAAATCATTTTAAAAAAATTATCTATCTTCTTTTTCTCTCTAATTTTTCTTCTATTCCTCTACTTCATCTCTACAAAAAAAAAAACCATGAACCCTAAAATTCCTTACAAACCCTAAATTCATAAATCTTAAATCAAAACTTCAAAAAACTAATCAAAACATCTAACCACTTCATGTGAATGGTTATAATCGAAAAGGAAGTCTTTTTTGCGTACACATAAACGTGTTCGGCTCACAAATGTTGAGTTTTCTTTAGCAAAACCTCTGTGTTTTTCTCTGAAACTGAATTGGGGAAGAACGGTTTGGCTTTAATTTTGTTTGCATTTTGAGCCGATAAATTAAATCTTTGAGCCGAACCAAGAGTTAAACGGTTCGGCTTATTCGATAAATTAAAATTTTGAGCCGTACCTACTGACCATTATCCTTCAGATTCAGTTTTTGGGTTCGGCTGATGACACCGGATAAAATAGGATCTAACGTAAAGTAATTACAAATGCAAACTCAATAGAAAAACCACTCCTTACTTCTAAGAATCCACCTAAAAGATTAGAGCAAATTAAAGAAGTCACTTCTTTAATTAAACATTGTAATGTTTAATATTATGTATTCATCAAATTCGAGTTTGTCTTCTCTCGAATATTACATGGCTTTATATAGCCTAATATTCATGCAAGAATTAACTTCCCTTAGTTAAGAAGCTCATGCATGCATTACATCAAATTTATTATAAAATAACATAAATTACTTAATTTTAATAAAACTGATACTTAATAAAAATTCATGCAAATCATGCAATTAGATATCCGCGTCATACGCTTCTGCTGCGCGGGAAATCGTATCCGAGTTCTCTTTATTTTTACCATAATAAGGAGAAAGATCAGCTACGTTGAAGGTCGTGGAGACACCATAATCACCTGGAAGTTCTATCTTGTAAGCATTGTCTCCCACACGCCTAACTACTCTGAAAGGTCCATCTGCTCGAGGTTTCAACTTTCCATGCTTGCCACGCGGAAATCTTTCTTTGCGAAGATGAATCCACACCAAGTCACCTTCCTTGAATGATGCTTCTTTTCTGTGTTTGTTAGCTTGAACTTGATACTTTTCATTTTGCTTGATAATGTGATCACGTACTTGTTCATGCAACTTCTTAATGTTTTCAGCTTGTATTTCTCGCATCACCACTAAAATGATAATTTACAGGAAGTGGAGCCAAATCTAGTGGACTAATTGGATTTCGTCCATAAACTACTTCAAAAGGACTTTTACCAGTTGTTTGAATTTTCGAACGATTATAAGCAAACTCGGCCTGAGCCAAAGAAAGATCCCATTGACGAATATTTTTGCCAACCAAACTTCTTAAGAGATTTCCCAAGCTACGATTAACGACTTCAATTTGACCATCTGTCTGAGGGTGGTGAGATGAACTAAACTGTAAAGTAGTCCCCAATTTCCTCCAAAGAGTCCGCCAAAAATGACCAACAAACTTACTATCTTGATCAGACGTAATCGTCTTTGGCACACCATGAAGTTTAACAATCTCTCGGAAGTATAAATCAGCAACATGGGATGCATCAATAGTCTTGGTGCAAGAAACAAAATGTGCCATTTTGGACAATCGATCTACCACAACCATAATCGAATCCTTCTTTCTTTGAGTACGAGGTAGCCCCACCACGAAATCAAGGCTTATGTCTTCCCAAGGAGGCATAGGGACAGGCAATGGTGTGTACAATCCAGTGTTTTGTGCATGACTCTTTGCTACATGACATGTTCGACAACGAAGTACATGTCGTGCCACGTCTCTGACCATCTTGGGCCAATAAAAGTGTTCTTCAATCAGATAAAGTGTTTTATCTCGACCAAAGTGTCCACCAAGTCCACCGCCATGGGCTTCTGCAATGATAGCTTCCCGCAAAGAGCATTCAGGAATACATAACCGACTTCCTTTGAAGAGATATCCATTTTCCAATATGTAATGACCAAAAGGACCATTAGAACAATTATCCTGAATTTTCTTATAAAATGAATCCTGCTCATAGAGCTCTTTCAAAACTTCAAATCCTAAAACTTTGAAATGCAATGTATTTAAAAGAGAGTATCTTCTGCTTAATGCATCTGCCACTTGGTTTTGCTTACCCGACTTATGCTTTATGTGAAAAGTGTATGCTTGTAAGAATTCAACCCAACGAGCATGTCTACTTTTCAATTTATGTTGGCTATTAATAAATTGCAATGCCTCGTGATCAAAATATAAAATAAACTCCTTAGATATAAGATAATGACGCCAATGATCCAAGGCTCTAACAATCGCATAAAAATCTTTATCGTAAGTAGAATACCTGATGCGGGAATTATTTAACTTTTCACTGAAATAAGCAATCGGTTTACCTTCTTGGATAAGAACATCACCAATTCCAACATTAGAAGCATCACAATCCACCTCAAATACCTTGTTGAAATCAGGAAGTACCAAGATTGGAGTTTCAGTCATCTTCATTTTGATAAGATCAATACTCTTTTGCGCGTCCGGATTCCACGAAAAATGTCCTCCCTTCAAACATTCTGTAATGGGAGAAATAATAGTGCTGAATCCCTTGATAAAACGCCGATAAAAAGATGCAAGACCATGAAAACTTCAGATAT
>JAJJMA010106036.1:0-14756 GCA_023529015.1 Papaver nudicaule | reverse complement strand
GGAGCAAATAAATTTATTCATGACACAATTCAAAAGTTAGGCTTAATGGACCTTAGGTTTCAAGGAATTCCCTTTACCTGGTCTAACAACAGGGAAGGAAAAGAAAATATAAAAGAGAGAATTGATAGAGTCTTAGCTTCTGCTGAATGGACTTTAATATATACAAATGCAATAGTAAAACATCTTGTAAGAGTAGGGTCTGATCATACCCCTATTCTTTTGATTGCTAAGCCAGTTACAAATAAAAGTCATAAATCTTTTAAAGTGCTTAGGTCTTGGCTTGAGCATGAGTCCTTCAAAGATTTGATTAGTGAAAATTGGGTGGACCAGGAACAAGGTTCAAAAGCCTTTAGAGTTACTAAAACTCTTAAACATTTAGAAAGAGTCCTAAAAGACTGGAATAGAAATGTTTTTGGAAATATTTTTAAAAACATTGAAAATCTTAATAGTGAAATTGAATGTTTGCATAAAGTAAACCCTCTCCCTATAAAACAGATTAAAGAAACCCAGCATCAACTTGATGTGTGGTATAATAGGGAAAGGGATTACTGGAAACATCTCTCAAAAGAGAAATTTTTGAGAGAATATGATCAAAATACAGCTTATTTTCACCAATGTGCCTCAAACAAAAGAAGAATTAACCACATTCATACACTTAGAGATGAATCAGGTTTGTGGATTGAGGACACCCAACAAATCCATAATTTGCTCATAAAACATTTTAAAAGTATTGGCTCTTCAAATGGTATACAACATCAACCTCTGATTGAGGATCTGATTAAACCCTGTATATCAAATGAAGATAACATGCTTTTAATGAAAATTCCAGATGAAAATGAAATTAAAAAAACTCTTCTTAGCATGAATCAGTGGGGATCACCAGGGCCAGATGGTTATCCCCCGGGTTTCTTCAAAAGTAACTGGGATATAGTTGGAAAAGACATCATAGAAGTAGTCCAAGGTTTTTTTAAATCTGGGTTTATCCTTAAGGCCCTAAATTATACCTATATTACGCTAATCCCAAAGGTTCAGAATCCTACAACTCCTAGTGATTTTCGTCCCATTAGCTTAAGCAATAGTTTATATAAACTGATCTCCAAAATAATAGCTAATAGACTCAAACCTTTCTTAGATAGGATTATTTCTCATAACCAGTCGGCATTTATTTCAGGCAGACAAATCACAGATAACATTATAATAGCTCACGAACTTCTTCACACCATGAAAACTTCTAAAAGCAAGAAAGGGCATTTAGCTTTAAAAATCGACCTTTCAAAAGCTTTCGATAGGGTCGAATGGAGTTTTCTGGAAAAAATTCTTCTTTGTTTTGGGTTTTGCAAAGAATGGTGTCAACTAATAATGCAATGTGTTACTACGACATCCTTCTCTGTCCTTTTGAATGGAACTCCCAGCAATACCTTTAAGGTTGATAGAGGCCTCCGCCAAGGCGACCCTCTATCACCTTATCTTTTTATTCTCACTATGGAAATCCTGTCTAGACTTCTTTTTAAAGCAGAATCTGAAAAGAAAATATCTGGATTAAAAGCAGCTAGGACATCCCCTCCTATTTCCCACCTGTTCTTTGCGGATGATTGCTTTCTGTTTACAAAAGCAAGTATGCATGAAGCAAAGAACTTAATGGATATTCTTTCTATTTTCGGAGAAATGACTGGGCAAGTCATAAATCTTCAGAAATCTGGAGTCTTCTTCTCTCCGAAAATTCATAACAGACATTGTAAAATCATTTCAAGAATTTTAAAAGTTAGGAAGATCTCTAAAAATGATAGATATCTAGGAACCCCCTTGTTTTTTGACAAAAACAAGCAGAATAACTTTGAACCTCTTCTCAGCAAATATTACAACTCTTTACAAGGTTGGAAAAATAAACTTCTGGCACAGGCAGGAAGAACTGTGCTTATTAAGTCTAACCTAAGTTCATACCCCACCTTTCAAATGCAGTGTATGGCCTTCCCAAAAGACACTCTTAAAAGAATGGATGACATTCAAAGAGACTTCTGGTGGGATAAAAAAGACAAAGATCATTGTTTCTACACAAAATCGTGGAACTCTATTTGTAAAAGTAAGGACTCAGGGGGGTTAGGAATTCGAAACCCTAAAAAGCATAACTTGTCTCTGCTTACTAGATTAGCTTGGAGGATGATTTCCAACCCAAAGCAACTTTGGGTTCAAATCCTCAGGCACAAGTATTACCCAAACTCTAATCCAGTTAGAAAAACTAGGAAAAGTAATATCTCTTGGATATGGAGTAGTATTAAAAAAGGTTTAAATATTATTAAGTCTAATCACATTTGGCAAGTTAACAATGGGGCCTCTATTGATATATGGGAGGATTTTTGGCTCCCTGAGCAATCTTCTTCTGTCACTCCCCTTCTGAATGATGAAAATACCCCTAAACTTGTGAGTCATCTCATTACGGATCTTGGGGAATGGAATTTCGAAGTCATAAATAAGTACATTGATAAGAGTCTGCATAATAAGATATTAGCTATTACTCCCAATTTGCAGGAAAATGATAAAATGAGATGGAAATCGACACCAAATGGTGAATGTACAACTAAGTCTGTTTACAAATACTTAACTAAATATGATATAAATGACAGCAATACTGAAATGTGGAAACTTCTTTGGAGTTTAAATTGTTTGCCTAGAGTCAAATTGTTTTGCTGGAAAATGCTTTCTAGAGTTCTATCAGTAGGAAAAAGAACTTATTGTTTTAATAAAAATACTAATCCATATTGCAGAATGTGTGATAGTTTATGTCTTGAAGATGCAACTCATATGTTTGTTGTGTGTCCATTTGCTAAAACTATTTGGTTTGCTTTTTCACTGCAAAATCTTACATACAATTCTGATATTGATAACATCAGAGCTTGGTTTCTATCTTGGATCAAAGATAAAAATCTAATTGATAAACATAGTCTTATTGCTTTTATAATTTGGGAAATCTGGAAGGCTAGAAATGCAGTTACCTTTAGAAATGCCAAGCCCAATCCTAGGGAGACCATCAAGAAAATTCAGATTGAATTCAGAGAAATACCTTTGCATATAACAACTTCGGAAAAACAGGTCTACAAAAATAGTCAGTTAAGAATTGAAGAGAATCATTGTTTCGATTGGACTTTGTCCTTTGATGCTGCTTTTGACAAAGAAGATTACTCTATGGGTTTTGCCATTATTCTATATGATAAAACAGGTGAGAGAAAAGATTGCAGATACGGATCAGGGAATGCCTCTTGTCCTTTAGATGCTGAGGCCAAAGCCTTTTTGGAGACGGATAGATGGATCAATGAATTGAAGCTAAGTTCTTTTAAAATTCAAAGTGATTGCAAGAACCTCGTAGAGTTTGTTAATGGAGATTCAGATATTACATCCGTGCAACCTTGGTGGGCGTCTACAAATGTCCAGAATTGTGTCAATGCTTTTGCTCTATATCAGTGTGCTAGTCTTTGTTTTAAAAACAGGAAACTTATTCCGTTAGTAGATAAAATAGCTAAGTTTGCTAGAGTCAGTCGTGTTGGTTTTTGTTCCACCGAGTTCATGTCAAGCGTGCAGAAACTCTCCTTTTTTGTTCAAGCAGACAAGGGGTCTGTCTTAAATTTAACTGTTGTAAACTCAGGTTCTAGTTAATGAAATTTCCGTTTCATTAAATAGACGGCTATGATTATGTATTGATACACGTGGAGGGTTTTAAAGGTTATCTAGCATATTCTACAGTAAGCTCTAGCGAATATGTATGTGTGGTCGGCCAAAGCTAAAACTAAAATGAAAAATTAGGCTACCCGGAGGGCTAGCCAGGCTTAGCCCTCTCATAGGTCCGTTCTAGGCTTAAAAGATAGGGAATGCGAGTAGGACTCAATGATACCATAAATCTCCTGAGAAACTTAATTTTAGTGAAGCAGAGAGATAATATTATCTTTCGATCTATGGTGATATTTTATTTGGTAATTTCCGTTAAATTTGGTTTTTTATTTTCTATTGTTCATATCTCATCGGTAGATTTAAGAAATTATTTTCAGAAAATTTGTAAATTAGAGTTTCAATTTCAATGTTTTAGGAAGAGTCCTACAAGTTTCTAAGCCTATTGAAGTTCCGTGTAAAGATTTTGAACTAGAAGGATTATGTCATCTGATTTCTTTAACAGGAGAAACCGAGGAAAAAAACTTATTTAATTTTGTTTTTACTTATTATTTAAAAAGAAAATTTAGAAATTTAAAATTGAAACTTTTATGAGATAAACGTACAGTTAGCTTCTTTGTTATACATGTAAGACGTAGACACTTTTACTTGAAAGGGACAGAGAAGTTGGGCACAGAGGATCTGAAGCCAGTCATTTACATCAAGGCTTTGTTAATTTGGTCAAATGAATTCTGAGCGATTTTATGTTTCAATATTCTTGCGAGTAACGTTTCGACAATGAATTAGGTCTTTATGCATAAGGATTGACTGAAAATGTAGAAGCTAGAAAAAATATCGTCGAACTAGTTTACTTTTAGCTAAACTCAAATTCACCAAAGCAAATCTTGCAGGAAATAAGTTCGGTCAAACGTGAAAGCAACAGAGGTTATCAAATTTTAGAGGTTACCAAATCCAAAAACACAATCCTCTCCACTGGATATGCACCATGAAATCTCTGTAACCCTATCGGGACCAATGATCATTCAATAAGGCCCCTTCCTATCCATGGGGCAATTGATGATTTTTGCCTTGTATCACCCATTATGGAGTAGACAAAGAGAGAAAATGACCAGGTAAACCGACAGATTTGTCATTAGCCGGGCCAGTGAGAGTCACTATCGACCAATATTATGAATTTCGAGGGGGAAAAACATATTTTCGACAACTACTACTTCTCTCTCATACTATATTCTATCACACCTCCTCTACTTTTTAGGTTTTATAATACTCCCTCCGTTTCAAAAAGATAGGCACATTTGACTTTGACCAAAAATTAAAAATCTTAATAAAACTAATATTGTAATCATTTTTGTCATTTTTTTTCTTATTAACCCATAGCACTTGTCAAAAATAAACCAATCATAAAGAAAAAACGATAAAAAAAACTCTAACGGTTAGTTCATTTGAAACCTTAATTTTCGAAAAAAAGTCAAACGTGCCTATCTTTTTGAAACGGAGGGAGTATATAATCTTTCTTACTTAATCTATTCCACAATTATTATATATTCTAACAAATTAAAATCTAACGGTTCTAGTTGAAATAATTTATAATCATACACTAAAAGCTCTAAGTTGTAAAAGCTCCCACGTCGCGCGGTGACAATACCACAATTTTCTATTGGCCGAGAAAGGAAGTTTGGGAGAGAGGCATTCTGGAAGGGACACTTGGCAATTGTCTATTGGATTATATATAATTACCCAGGGGCGGAGCCAAAGGTAGGCTAGAGTGTGCTATAGCACCCCCCTAATTCCTTAAATTACTCACCAAGACACATTTTGACCCCTATAAAAAAAAAAATTAGCCCACCTAGTAATTAAGTTTAGCCCACCAGTCCTTCTAAAATTAGTATTTAGCCCACCTTATAATTGTGTTTAGATTTAGTCCCCACACGTCACAAACTTAATTCCCTCTTTCATTTTCATTCTCAATTAATATTTAGCCCACCTTATAATTGTGTTTAGATATATACAATGTAGTCTCAATTTTCATTCTTTTTTTGTATCATAATCTCTAATTCTCTATATTCATACTAAAAAATAGCCTAAACTTGGATGAAAATCGTTGGGGTCAAGGTAATATTACATGTTTACTTGTTATAATGTGTACTAACTAGTTATCAAGAGGCGTATACTAGAAAAAAAATTGTTGGCCGGAGCTAAAACACTCCGCCAATTTTTTTTTAGCCCCCCCCTTTCGGAATTTCTGGCTCCGCCACTGACCTATGTTTACACTTCTTCAAAATCTCACCCACTATGGTGATGCGTACCTAATTTTGTTAACTAAATTTTGGACCAATTAGAATTTGCCATTTGTGTTTTGAACTAACTGCGTTAAAAAACAAGTTACTCACTTTAACATCGGACCCTTCTTTAGTCTTTTCGCACGGCCTCCTGGGTCTTTTTCAGTCTTTTCACCCAAAATTAGATTTATACTCTGTCGTAATTCCCCTCCTCCTCTTTGCAATTAACTCGGTTCAAAAACACTTTCCGTCTTCTATGAAAAAAAGAAAAAAAAAACACTTTTCTTTCTTTACGCACCCTCCAAACAAAGTTCTTATCTCCATCGTCCCTTTGTATTGATTAGCAGCAATGAGATAGGTTGATTTTGAGCAAATTTATCATAAAGATACAACAAATTGAGATTTTTTTCCTCGATTCCTCTATAGTTCCGTGATTTTAATTGTATTCATTGCGGTTTCTTAAAAAAAATCCACCTTTTTAACAGGAACATAGTAGAATCAGAAACATGTGGAGTTTATTAGAATTTCAGCCACCAATTGTTCGACCAATTTGAATGAATCTGCCAAGCACGAAGGGTTCGATACAACTAATTCAGTTCTGTATCAGGTTTGTAATAACTCAATAAACTGTTTTCTGTTTTTTATCAAGGCACTTCACATGATTTTATGTTTGAATGGAACCCTAATTTCTGTTTTCCACCATCACCAAATAAAAGAATCAGGTCACTGATTTCATGGGTCTTCCTTAGAAACCCTAATTTATTTTGTAGATTTATCCCTGATTTATTTTGGTGATACAATCTGAAAAATTATTAATTAGGATCCTGAATTCTTCCTTGATGGAGAAGGAGATTTATTAATACTGATGTAATTTTGAGCACTACATAATTTAACAATCAATTCCAGTATGAGGTAACCATTCATTCATCTTAGATTTATGAACCATCTACAATGACCAGATGGTTAGTATTGTTCTTTTATATGCAGATGTGATGAGGTCGATTAAAGAAGTCGTGCTTGCAGTATTGTTCTTTTATGAACCATCTACAATTTCGTTTAAAGAAGTCGTGCTTGCATGCTGTGATGAGGTCAATTCAATTACCAGGGTAATCGGTACCCTTTATTGCATGGCTTTCATGTTTCGTAGTAATGTTTTTGTTCTGAGTATGGATTATAGTAAGGTATGATAATCATTTTTTTTAAGAAGTCCTTTTATAGTTCTTGATAAGGAGCTATTTGTCTGTTATAAAGTTTTGTCTAAAAGGAATAGATGTATCTTGGGTCAGTTATTATTTCAGGGAACGTAACTATTTGGACTATGTTTGGCAGGATAATGCCTTTGTGCAAATACTTTGTTGAATTCAATACTGAGTAATCAAACATAACAAAAACAGATTCAGGCTTACATATTTGACGGTATGCTTCTCTATTTTGGCTGGTGATGTTTTCGGAATTCATACAGTTCTGACCTATAGTTAGAGCTCATATTTCAGTTGTATCTTTTCTTTGTTTTCTTTCTAAACAGATTTTATTGTTTGCCATTTTATTATTTTCTTAGGTTGTTAGAGAAGTTTTAGACATCAATGAGATAGCGTAAATAATTGGATTTTATTCCAAGTGTTCACGGTTAGTCAGTTGTACACATACCATCTCTTTGAATGTCAAATGTTCATTTGCACATGTACTATCTCTTTATGAAACAAACACCAAACAACACAAGCAGGTCTACGGGGATAACATATGTCCCAAGATTATAGGAAATTCTGAATTTCATAAATTTCGTAGTCTGGGAAATAATTGTGTATAATTTACAAATGGTATGGCCCGTATGGAAAAGAACCTCTTGATAGTTGATGGGTACATGGCAAAGGATTATAGTTTTGTTTGTTCCTTGCTTTGCTTTACTTTTTGGTTCTATAAGTAAGAATCAGAGATACATTTGCCTATAAAAACTACTGCTTTTACTTTGGTTCTGGGAATCATATGTTCATTGGAAGGAGATTGATTTACCTATACAAACTACTGCTTAAGAGTGTCATTAATGAGATATTGTCAAATGTTTTGTCTCCCACAGCCACTCAGTCGAATTGTTAGAACTGCGTTACATATATACAATACTCTTAAACTTTTTGATCTAAGATGCCCCATCACATGCATCACTTGGTATTATATTAGTGAACTGTGGTTAAGCACTTCATAATCAACATCATGTTTTACTTAAACTCGGAAAATTCTGCAAGTTAATTTTTTAAATTTTTTTCATCAGCTCGGTTTGTAATCAAATAGGTTACAGATGAGAACACTGAGGAAATTTCTACCTTTTAAGTTTCTCAATGACTACAAATCTAAAATTGCTAAATCAATGAATTTATGCAAAATTTTGGTTTGCCTTTTCAAATTTGTATGGAAACTAATGCCTCACATTAGATACTGGGAAATGGAGACGACAAGCACGCGTTATGGTTCTTTCACTTATCGGCAACTTATGTATGTGCTGCTTCCGCTTTAGCCAAAGCATTAATCACACCAGTACTAATTCTGTACGCTGATAAAGCAAAAAGGTAAACTTGGTACTAAACTTTGTACGTTTCTTTGATATTTAAATTGTGGCACTGATGTTGCTGGCAGATGAGAATGTGAGGACTGTTTCTTGCCGTTCTCGGTGCATTTGCGGTCATCAAGTTATGTGAACATGACATTTTTCAACTCTAACACGGGACAACAGTTTGTTAGATGCTTGAGTGGTTCTTCTCTCATCTTCATGTCTGGGTCCCGGCTATTGCTAGATAATAATCCAGAAACCAAGGTACAAGTTCTGGAGGTTTGGTAAAAAACATATCTGTATTATGTACCACTATGAAATTAATTTGAACTGTAATCCACTGAAATGGTTTTCATGTGTATATAAATGCAATTTTCTATTGATTATGTGGCTTATCTTTAGCGCATTTGTAGGGTGTTGACTTAAGATCCAGTATAGTTTAAGGAAGGAGCACAAACAGAATCTTGATTGATGTCACGTGCGGGGGTGGTCGAGATATAAGCAAACAGAAAATCAGGTATGTTTTATCGCTATGCAATATTTTTCAAAGTTTTAGGTTCAGGTTAGAGAAACATTTCATTTTCGAGTTCTTTTGTTGTCTGTAGGTTACAATAATGCACACACACAAATTGTGTTTGCACAGTGAAACCATGACTGTTTTTTTTTTTTTGTCTGTACAAGTACCCTAGGTTGTACAAGCTGAGTGCAAATATATTTTTGTGTCTGAAATGGTGGAGAAAAATCAGGGGACATTGTCTTTTAAGAGAACTTTGGAGACTGCTGAAGTACATCAAAGTCTCAAACCATGTGATGACATTTGTGTTACTGTTGCATCCAGGTCTGGAAGAGTCTTCACTGACGTAACGTTCTCAACTGAAAAGTTGTACCAGGCTTTGATGCTCGACTAGGAGCAGGAGGAAGTGGACGGAACTGGTGGTATTAACAGATGGGTCTAGAGGAATGGTTACCTCTTAAGTGTCCATTCTATTCTGGACTATTGATATGGTTGTCTCCAAGAAATTCAGTAGTTACTTATGGTGTAAATTTTGTAATAGTCGACTCAAATAACATTGGAAAAACAATGACTTTTGTTGTCAGTTCTTCTGCAAAATTTAAGGTGCATGTATACCTCAAAATTTCGTTCAATTTTTCAGCGACGACTTCACGATATTGCACTTTCTTAAGCTTAAGCAAAGAGCCGGGGAGGTGGTAAGCAGGCATGTGTTTGTGTTTCTTACTGTTTCCGTTTTTTTAGTATTTCTAGATCTAATGGGACGCATGGAGATGAACTGGCAGCTGATGAGCTTTCTAAACTTATAATAAGTGGACTAATGATTAGAAAATAAGCATCTAAGGTATCAAAAAAAAAAAACGCTTCACCGAAGGGTATAACAAAAAAGTTCGGTAGACTACCAAATTTTCATTTTGTTAGGAAGAAAAAAAGATTCACTTGAGCGTATCAATTTTTATCATCGTTTTATCCGGAAAAAACATTGGCAAATATCAATTATCATCAAAGAGAAACACAAAATACGTGTAACTATCAATTTTCATCATTATATTTTAATGAATAAAAAAAGTAACATAAACACCAATTCAATTCTCACCAGCATTTTTGTATGAAGAATAAGAATAACAAAAAAAAAAAAAACACGGGCAACTATTGATTTTCATAATCAATTTGTTAGGACTAAAAGAGCTTGGTTGGAAGGCATAACAAAAAGGTACAGGCAACCATCAATTTTTAGCAAATCAAAAAAAAAAAAATCATTTGCCGTACGTAAACCACAACATTCTTTTCAAAAAAAAAGAAAGAAAGTAAACCACAACTTTAATGCAACCATTTATGATGAGAAATTAACCACGTCAGGATTTAAAAGTTAAAGATATTTTTAAAGAAAAACATTGGTCGGGAATAAATTTAATAAATTTGGGAGAATAAATTTTTTAAGTAAAGGCAAAAAATGGAGTAGGAATAACAACCGAGGCTATTTTAAATCAAGTCTTTTGTGTCTAAAATACAAACCAAATAGTTTAATGGGCACGGAGGCACAAATATTACATATGATAATTAATAAACAAACGGAAAAAAATGCCCGGTGCGTAGCACGGGCAAAAGACTAGTATTTTTTAATAGAATCTGTTTATATCCCATAGTAGAAAAACGCGTGGCCAAGAACTCATGTTTTGCCTACCATAGGAAATGGCCTAACAAGAGAAAATTATTTAAAAGTCGGCCTTTTTTATGTGAAATTTCAACAACACCAAACATGAATGTAAAAAACGAAAACAAACGTACATGTAAACAGCAAACGATGACATAGAGAATACAGTGTGCACAATAAGTACCCAAACTCATCAAACTGAATCCTCAGTGTTCTTCCAACAAACCAAACTGTGTGCTCATGCGACCGGCCAGGCCTACACGATATATTCTTGATTGATATACCAATCAACAGTGGATTCTGTAGCTTTGGAATCGAAACTTTTTACACCTAACTATATCACTGTCAGCACGAACTTGTTTACTGCGACAATTAGGTTGATTGTAGAAAGTAATACCATCTCCTCCGTAATCAAAAACATAACCACCGTGATAGGCAGAGGCAACATTTTCGCACCCACAACCGAGGTAACCCGCTGAACTTCCGCTGCAACCTGGCCCTTTGTAGGTTGTCATTCTGCTCGCATTTGCAAAGTCGGCAATTAGACATACAAACACAAGAACCATCAAAAATGGAACAAGGGTTGATGAATTTTTGGCTGCCATATATCGATGGATATGAGCAAAATGTTTGCAAATAAGTGAGTAATCAAAATAGTTTTTCCTTTGAAACGATTAAATAGAAGTTATTTGCTTGGTAATGAGATATGTATTTATAAGCACAATTTGCATAGTTCACCCTTATATATGGGGGTCATCAAATACTATCCCGACATCAGTGACGGTGATAGGAATTGAAAAATTGGTGGTCAAAATAATATAGAAAATTGGTGGTGCCAGGCATGGATAGAACTGGTCTGGTCGTATGTACGAAAATTAGAAGAAAGATAATGTTTCTATTATGATAATCTTAAAACTGATACACTGTTAATCTTTTTTTATTAATTTTTTTCTTGGCAACAAGATTAAATTAAGAGAAATTTTGTAAAAGGGTCGTAGATTTTGACCAGCTTTAGGATTTGGGTCGTAAGTTTGTCCAATTTAGGATTTGGGTCGCTTGACCGTCGGTCAACCAACGGTCAAAGTCAAACCGTTTATTTTATAATTACACATTTGCCATTCCATTAAAAAATTGATTTTAATTATTATTATAAATTTATTTAGTGAAAATAAATTTGGAAAAATAAAGAATAATTATTTTTAATTTCTTATTATTTATTTGAAGTTAATTTTTAATTATTTAAAAAAAAATAGTTTTTAATATTATTTGAAATTAAAGTCTTTTTAAGTATTTTTATCATTAGATGAATATATATTAAAATTATTAAATATTAAAAAATATTTTCAAATAAATATTTTATTAAACAACAAAAAAAAATCAAAATTTAATTTCAATCAATTTTTTTAATAATAATTTAATTTAATTTAAGAATTATAAAAAATAATTTGTATTAATATTAAAATATTAAAAATTATTTTCAATTACAAATCAAAAATTATCTTTTTTAAAAAGTGGAAAATAATAAAAAAAAATGATTTTTTTAATGGAATGGCAAATGTGTAATTATAAAGTAACGGTTTGACTTTGACCGTTGGTTGACTGACGGTCAAGCGACCCAAATCCTAAATTGGACAAACTTACGACCCAAATCCTAAAGCCGGTCAAAATCTACGACCCTTTTACAAAATTTCTCTTAAATTAATATGATGAATTAGTTATTGTTCATTTTCGGCAACCGTGCTTGGGTGCACGCTAAGTGATCGCGGGGGCGCGATCACCGTGAACAGTGCCAATTGGGGCAGGAAAATGGGGCCCCAGATTATGAGGGGGCCCAATTAGCAAGGGGGGCCCCAATTGGCACTGTTCACGAGCATTGTTCATAGTGATCGCGCCCTGCGCGATCACTTAGCGTGCATTCCATCTTTTTTGTTCGGGATTATTCCAAAGTTGACTTGCAAGTTGGATGGGATGCCACCCCAAGGTTTGAAGTCCACTGTCTTAACTAAACTTAAAAACAAGCCTACAACGATAAGATGGCTGAAGGCGGGTTTTCAAGGTTAGTTAAGCAAGGCCGGTTCTGATGGGTAAGCAGGACAAGGCCCATTTCAGGGCATCGGGGCATTTGGGGCATCAAAATATAAGAGTTTTCAAAAACATTGTCGTGAATAGAGACCATAAACTTGTCAATGTCTGTTACACGATTGCCAGCAAAATATATAACCATCTTGATGAGTTTGATATTTTTGTGCAAAAAAATAATTAGGGCTAGCAAAAAGTGGGTTTGCTTCGGGGCAAAAAAAATCTCAGGAATCACACGTAGATTTTATTGCAAGGTTTTGCTAGGTTCGGTTGGGAATAATAATGCCTTGCCCTTGCTCAACTAGAGAGACATAAAATTTAACCAAATAAAACTTGGCTTTCCGGCTTTCATAATTGTTGAAGCTCTTAGATTTTGGCTTTGGACAAATTATTAGATTGGTCCGGTAAGTCATTAAGATCCGGTCTTTGCCAATGAAATAAACAAATTTATATGGACTTTCATTGTTTCATTTATCACTTAAAAGATTGGTATAACAAATTATGAATTAGAGATAAACTATCATAATCTGACGTTCAACCAAACAATTCAAAAAACAAAACAATTATTATCAATCAGTTGTTCATTATTCAACGGGATGACCATAATGTTAGTTTAAAAGAATTAAAAATACATAATATTCATTAAAAAACCAAGGTCACCATAATTATGATACAAAAACTCCTTTCATAGTAAAAGTGAAACAAAAACTCCTAAATTCCGTAACTGTCCAAAATACCCTCCCCATTAAATAACCGACGAAACGTTTATTTCTTCATTTTTTAATTTCGACAATCTCTCTCGCCCAGACAAACTAAAACCGACGAAACCTTTCCCAAAAAACCAAAAATCTCTGATCCAAAATCATCGACTGAAACCCGATTATCAACTTTCTCAATCAATTGATTGAAACCAAATTCTAAACTCTCTCAATCGATCGAACAAAACCAAATATTAATCTCTTTGACCTAATTTTTTGACCTAATTTTGAGTTTTTGTTGTTGAAAATCGTGAACACAGTTAAGAAACCGAAGAACGACAAGAACCAAGTGAATAAGAAACATACAGATGAAGTTTTGAAATCAAAGCAGTGCGAAGAAATCTACATGGAAACCAGTAAAGAAAGGTACCAAAATTTTCCTGGTAATCTATTAGGTTTCATTTCGTTAATTAATGTTAGGTTTCATTTGTTTATGGTTGAATTTTGTGGAGGAATTAAAATTTTAGTTGTGAATTTATGTATGTTTGAGTTTCAATTTAATTATGTTGCTTTCAATCAAGCTTTGATTCATTCTTCCGATGAAACAATCTCAAGAGATGTTACGTAAGTAAAGTCGGCTGGTTTTGGTTGTTCCTCTAATTCCAATGTTTGCAGCGACCATGTAAGAGGAATTTGGGATAATCTTCAAAATAAGGTAATTCTCTTCTTTTTTATACTCATGGGTCTGTAGACTGTAGTTAATGATTTAGTAGGGTACTCTATAGCAGCACTCGGTGTTTAATTGATTGCGAAACACAAAGAACCACTTTGGTTGTAGATGCATATCAAGCTATGGCCTTCGAAAGTCATATCTGGAGTAGAGCCGTAGACAAGAGACATTCGAGTCAATTACAAGGCAAAAGTAAACTGTTAACAGCTGAGCTCTCATACATGGTTCTCACTTGGATGCAAGAAACAACCAAAGCTTACCTAGTTTCAACTGTTAACAATGATGTTGTCACAGTCCCAGCTTAATTCAATGATTGTACCAAAGATGCTGCTAAGATTGCTGGCCTCAATGTACTGCCGATCATGGATGAATCAATGGCTGAGGGAATTTCTTACGATCCTGTTAAGATGTACCAACATTCACAAACTTTGCAGGTGAAAATCTTGATACTTGTTATCCGATTCTCGTTGGGGTGTCACTCGTTGGGGTGTCACTCTTGAAGGACGAGCTCGAGTTCAGTTTGAGAGTGCAGTTTGCGAAGGGGATTGTGTTAGTGATTTATGGCTTCAATTTCTGGTGGTTTTATGGGTCAATGGAGTGAGGTTT
>JAJJMA010106034.1:0-19597 GCA_023529015.1 Papaver nudicaule | reverse complement strand
AAAGAGTCGTTGGACTTGCAACGTGTGAGATCCAAAGGTTATGATTACGTTGGGTCCCTCTCATCCCATTAACTCCCTTAAAATGGTTATGAGCCCTTCTGACTCTCCCATTAACTCCCTTAAAATGGCTATGAGCCCTTCTGACTCTATGGTTGCCCATTAATTTCAATGGTTTTAATTAGTTTCATCGCTATTATTAATTACTTATTAACTTTAGTCTCATATTAATGTTAATAAATTGTGTGTACCCTATATAAATTGACCAAAGCCCGCTAATAGGCCCAAAGAAGAGCCTAGAAGCTTCTAGATGTCTTCCCGGCCAAGTCTATTCTCTATATAAATACAGGGGATATAATCCCCAAAAGATATGATCATCCAACCCTAAAAACTCCTGCACCTAAATCTCTTACTTACTTGGGCGTCGGAGCCCTTTTTGTTTGTTTTGCAGGTTCCTCCCCATCTTATTCATCAAGTGGAGGGTAAAACATCATCAACATAGGTGTGGATTTATTCGCTCCCAAACATTGGCGCCGACTAAGGGGATTCGTGTAAAAGAATCGTGTTTTTCCATTGAGAAAAGTTGTGGAAAAAACCTTGGAAAACGTGCATGAATCCAAAGATAAAAAAAAATAGGGCTTTTGGAAAAAATCGTGAAACACTGTAGCAGAAAAGGCCACAGAAGGAAAGTAAAGCGTCGCGAAAAATAGCTGAAAACGTCGTAGAAAACCCTAGAAGGTGCAACAGATGTAAGCGTTGCAGTTTGGGTAATCAACATATGATGTTCGAGCCATGTACAGCCTCATGTCTGGCTCTTCATCCAGCGAATCCAGACCGTCCATTCAGTTATTAAGCTACGTGTATAGCAACTTGGATTGGCTACACGTCCAGCACCAATAGCCGTCCGTTAGATCCTTTCCAGCAGATCTTGACCGTCAGAATTGGTCCAGCCGCCCGTCAAGCAGTCATTCAGTATTTTTCGAAGGACTACCCAGTCAGCGTGTGAGTCATTGGGAGATAAACAATCAGCTATTCCACGTCAGCTGAGGATGATATGTCATCAGTGCCACGTCAACAAATTTGTTGAGTCATCAATGACACGTCAGCAGCGTTTGGTTTATTTGTTGTGCCACGTCATCCATTTTGACTAGTCAGCACCGCCACATGTACGTACTGGTCTGGTCGTCGCTGCCACGTCATCGATTCTGGCCTTATCAGCACCACGTCATCCATCATGCGCGCACCTTCACAATCTTGTTTCGTCAATATCTCCTTCGTTTCTCATCTGAATTGAGTGATTTTTGGCTCGTTAGAATCGTCTTTCGATTCCCCACAGTATGGAGGAGATGATTGCTCAGACCCCTTCAAAGTTAGCCTTGCATCTCATCGCAAGCAACCAAAGCCTCACCTTGCACGTGAGCACTTAAGTCTTGCTCTTATCGCAAGCATAAAATCTCGTCGTGCACGTGAGTATAAAGACTTGTATCAGTGCAAGCACAAAGTCTTGTCTCAACCGCGAGCCCAGCAATCGTGGTTGGTCCAAAGTCTCGTATTCAACACAAGCAAACAGCCAGACAACCCAAGGGGCCAGCGCTTCAGCCTTGTTACGTTGCGAGCAAAAAGCCTTGCCAAGCTGCAAGCACACTACAAAAATCCTTCAAAGATGCAAGGTACACAACGAACGTCTTGCCATGCAGCAAGCACTCAACTCAAGTCTCGTCTAGCTCACGAGCATCAAAAGACCATTACATGGCAAAAAGTCTCGTCTAGCAAACGAGCAAATTTATTGCAGGTACAGTTGGGGGCGTCTTTGTAATATCTTCCCAAACAGTGGGGGCGAATTACGGTTTACTACGACAACCATTACTCATGCTTGGGGGTGGGTCGTTAGTGCAAAAGGGGATCCGAACTTCTTAACCCCACAACAAGTTGGACGTTAAGAGGGGGTGATGTGTGTACCCTATATAAATTGACCAAAGCCCGCTAATAGGCCCAAAGAAGAGTCTAGAAGCTTCTAGATGTCTTCCCGGCCAAGTCTATTCTCTATATAAATACAGGGGATTTAATCCCCAAAAGGTATGATCATCCAAACCTAAAAACTCCTGCACCTAAATCTCTTACTTACTTGGGCGTTGGAGCCCTTTTTGTTTGTTTTGCAGGTTCCTCCCCATCTTATTCATCAAGTGGAGGGTAAAACATCATCAACATATCATCATCAATCAATCGTGTTTCGGGTGTAGATTTATTCGCTCCCAAACATAAATATATTTTTATCAGTGAATAGTTAATGAAGTAACTTATAACTGTATCACATAGTGGTGTCTCTGTGGTGTTGGGGAGTGGTAGTAAAGGCGAATGAGGTAGTGTACTGTTGACGGTGGTCGGCACATGTGGTGGAAGCAGCGGTGGTAGCGGTAGTGGTAGTGAGGGCTGGCGATCGTTGAATAATATAAGGCACATCAAGACAGGGGCGAATCTAGAATTTCATGAGATGGGGGGTGCAAACAGAAAAGTGAGTTGGCCTTTTGGTAATATTGAAGTAAATAAGGGAGAAAAAGCAAGGGGTGCAACTAAAATTTTCATAGGGGGTGCAAATAGGGCTAACAAAAAAAATGGCTTGTAAAATGACTGCTAATGGAGATTTGAGAATACAAGGGGGTGCAATTGCACCCCGTTGTGTAAGGCTAGATTCGCCCATGCGTCAAGGACAACTTAGGCCAGATAAAGGACCGCTGGGATTCAATCTATCAATACCTTCCCTCCATTAACACAATCAAAATCGACCATAAAATTTTCAAATTTGGGGACTAATTTGAAGACTTTCAGAGTTGGCAAATCAAGTTAAGGCACTAACAATAAATACCTAAATAAATATTCTAACTCATAAAATTTAATTATTCCATACCTAATATAATTTTATTAATGCTAATAAAAAAAAATCATTTGTTGATGGTTAATGAATATAATTTATATCACGCAGCAGTGCATTAGTGGTGTTGGGGAGTAGTAATAAAGCCGAAGGAGGTAGGGTATTGGTGACGCTGGTCGTCACATCAAGAATAGGTAGTATGTGACGGACAACATATCTTTGGGGGAGAAGTGATGGACCATTGTCATTTATATTCTAGCTTAAATTAAAATCCCAAGCACCATTGTCAGACAACATATATTTTATCGGACGATTCTTATTTCTTGCCAACTTGAAGAGAGATGGATAATCTAACTTCAAAGATTGATTATTAATCCAAGTATTTTTCAGAAATTGCACACCAAAACCATTGTTAACCTGCAATCTAAAATTGGAAACCAAAAATTCTTTGGATTTAAGAATACGTGTCGAAAGACTAAAGCCAACAGACTTGCCAAAATCATTTGCGAAATTCATAGATTAATATTATAAACCTAATTAAAGTACATGGATACTAAAACCTAAAAAACTCCCTAGTGAGTTGAAACTATGTTTATAAATACTTAACACAATAACTAAATACAACATACACTTAAATGAAATACAAGCCTCTTTGAATATTGTAAACCTAACTGATGTAAGTTATCAAAACCGAGTTCTCCCTCTGACCAAGTCTCACATCTGAAAGAAACCTATAACATCATCGACATTTCTTTTACTACAATCACTTCATTGTTTGATTAGAAGGTGGTGAAACTCTTAAAGATTTTTGATCAACTGATGCATAGGCTTTTCTCACTGCATATACATGGGTGAAATCAACTTCCAAACAACCAAAACCCCCAAAATTAAGAACCTTAAGTTCTTTCAATCTAAGTGTTGTTCTAGTATAATTAAGTCCAAGTGTTGACGCAACAATACATGATGAATCACCGTCAAAATTTGATTGATATTCGTTATTATCAATCAATTGTAGGTTACATATTTATTTGGGGTTCGATTTAGGTGAAATTTACTTAGTTTACACTTTCTAATATCTTTTATGTATGTATCATTTCGTTGTTCATGTTGTAGTGTGGTGGTTTGCTCATCTGATTTGTTTGATGATGATGAATTTTTGTACATTTGAATTTTGATGGCAGTGGCTAGGCGGTGTTGTGTCGTGCCGAGATTACCTTGACACCAACAAGTCGGACTATTTACGGATTCAACGACATGCAGACAATTCCAGTAGGAATTATCTTAACAGTGGTGGACAAGGGCATTGATAGTGGATGTTGTTCCAGTGTGGTCAAGACATTGCCTCCAGAAACGTCATACTTGGAAGAAGATGGATTCACATAATACACCTTACACAGTCCACGCTGCACCAAAGTTTCCTACACCAATGAAAATAAGAGGAGACCAAGCCTAAGCCGAGAAATGCAACATGGCACATGTCCGGGAATCAAAATACAGGGACCGGCGAATCAGACACGCAAAATGGAAGATGCAGCAAGATGCACAGGAAAGCATCACACGGTTGAACCGCAAAAATGGAGAACTTGTGAGAATCCTACCGGGACCACTCAGGATCTACGAAGAGGGTGGCGGCACAAATGGGAAGTATGTCAAGAGCCTGAAAATGAGTTATAAAATGGAAAGGCTTGCAAAGCATAAGGCGGAACATACCGTAAAGGAAAAAAATTCTAGGGTTGAAGTGATTTACACTTGGGGCAAACTTAAGTTGATTAATATACAACGATATCAAGTGGATTCTTTAAGATATAAATAAAAATGATCAACAAGTTAGTGAGTTGTTTCTCTCTTAAAATGGATATGATCTGTGCGATAATGTAAAATGAATTATGAGTTCTAAGAGAAAGTCACAGAGATAAGAGAGTCATGGGGAATCAAAAGCTCTAAGAAAGGAAACTTGGGTCCTTAAGGTGAAAGGAAACTTGGGTCCTTAAGGTAAAAGAAAAACAAAGTTATAAGATATATTGGTGGATAACAAAATTTCTTCGAGTGGATAATGAAAGCTCTATTGGAATTTACGAGTTAAAGGTAATTGGTAGATTATTTATTTAAACACGTAAAGGCGGATTTGAGTGATTTCTACCCGTCAACACCAACAATCCATAAGATGTACTCTTGGGGCATATAACTTATGATGTGGTCCTACGTAAGACCTTCGTATAAAGGGGGTAAATGGATCAAGACTGTTAGAGCATAGCTTGGTTGAACCCACTGGCGTTGCTATCTCAAGTCAGTTGTCAAGTTTAGTTGACGAAAACTCAATCCTTGATAAGTCTATAATATTAGTTCGGACTAGGATAACTTAGGTATTCGAGATGAAGACCATTGAAGATGAAGACCGGAGCTTACACACTTGATAAATTCATCGTCCTCATTAAAGGTTAGAAAGGTTTTCCTATCGGTTTCGTATTTTCCATTCTATCAATTGAAATAGTCCATGATGTTGTTTATAGTGATCTCGAAAGATCAAAGATTAGTTATCTTAGCATTTAGATCACTAAGTGACCAATGCCTAAGTAGAATGTGGGAATAAAGCTAGTTCTTAAATTACACCTAAGCAGCGTACGCGTTCATGAACGTGTCCATATGCTTTGTTAGAGCATGGCTCGGTCAACCTCACTAAGTGTTGGTATATCAAGCTTAGTTGTCAAATTTAGTGATCAAAACTCGACCGCTTGCAACACACATTAGGTAAAGACTTCACTAAGTTAGCTTTAGGTTGTGGAAGATTTTGGTAGGATTTAGAATCACTATTTGAAGAGTTAAAGAAGATTGAAGATCAAACGAAGACATCCGGCTTCACATTCAAGAGGTTAGTGAATCTAAATAACGCGATTCCATTATCTTTTACACGTATGCTACAAAAGACAAAAACATAACTTAATGCTTGAGCTTTAGGTTATGACTTGATCACTTGTGATCAGTGTGTCTTAAGATATAACTCAACTTTATCGATGGCGGTATTGTTGTTGTAGTTATGACGTTCCATATTGCTTAGAGCTTTCTTTTCTTCTCTGTCGCTAAGTAAGATAAGGTTTTTCCTAAAACCCGCGAGTTGGATATAGCAATTGTGATGTTGTCTCGGTAGTATTACGAGATTTAATCCATCACAGTATTGTGTCTCGACTTACCTTTTCTGACTTTGTCGGATTGATTGGTACGTACTTGTATGTGCTAAATGTAGTTGAGATCGTGACTCACACTTATGTTGTGTAGACTCGATATACTGTTATTCTGAGTTCGAATACTACGTCACGGTTTGGCTCCGATTACTGAAGTTCTACATCATTTATTTGATTCTCTACATATGAACATCTAAAATGCCATATCATACTTTTATATTTCGAAACCACATTCATGTTATCTCATCTTACGGACTTTCAGAATTTGAAACCTCAATGTAGGTTTTGGTAAAACTTAACTTTAATTTCAAAACCATAATCTGGTTTTTGTATCCATATGGTATTCGGTCTAAAACTTAAATGTTCTGACCAATGAGAGAACTTGAGTTCGAAACGATTTTTGCAGGCTAACAGTGACTCGAGAATCGAGACCAATGTGTCTTGACCATGTGAGTTCTAAAAAGTCGAAAAGACCCTGGGGTTTCCTAAAGGTTTATGTGAACCGGGAAATAAACCTATCCGTCAAGGACAAAAAGGTGTGATGCTGAAACGTCTCTTGACCATATGGACTCTCAAGTTCGACACCAAACATTTGTGACGAGATTAATATGTGGTTCTTGTTTCGAAACCTTAACCAAGGATTTGTTAAAACAAAATCTAAATTTCGAAACCTTACTTTGGTTTCGCAATATGGAATCTTGATTTGGGAACCTAAATTTGGTTCTAGTCATAAATGAACTTTAGGATCCGAAACCTTAATTTGGTTTCTGCCAAACAGAATGTAGATTTCGAAACCTAAAAATAGTTATCTCAGAATGCGTATTTTCGAAGTTCAAACTCTACCATTTTTTATTTGTGCATCAACGAATTAATGAGTTTGATATTCTCAGTTTGAAGTTTGAATTTGTCCATCTTCAATGTACAACTAAGTTGGTTTGAGTCATAGTCAGAAATATGGTTCATCGCTCTAGTTAGTAGACACATGATTTCTGATCAATATTGTACAAGATTAGATCTTCGTATGGATATACTACTTGATCAAATATTAATTTGATTTCTCATTTGATGTTTTGATTTGAATTCTTGGCAATCATTAACGTGATCATCTATATTGTAATCGAGAATTTAGGAGATTCAACATTTTGCTATTACTCGGAGAATCATACACCGTACTTTTATTAGTATATCTTTTTGTATGATTCAGAATGTCCATTGAACCTACGTGTTCACTTAAGGTTAACACACAAGGCTTGTCCACGTCTGTGATGATTTTATGCGGAATGTTGAACCACGTTGGACCAGATCCCACTTTCATCTAAGATCGTTTTGGCCCGTCCAGCAAAGCCTAAGAAGTGATGTCGACATTATCAAAGCTGATGACGACATTTGGAAGTAATAATACCTTAAGGAGATTTTCGAAACAATAGGACACGTTTTCGAAATGAGCTCTTTCCCAGGGAGCATATTTGGTAAGCACTATATTTCGAATTAATGAAATATTCAAATATACCTTTTGAGTATTATTTTCTTTGAGTGCTTTTGGCCAAACATTTATTGAAACACATTTTTCATCAATTGAAATATATTTTTCATTAATGTAAAATGCCATAGTAATAGATCTCAATAAATGCTATGAGTCTATGTGAGGTATTCCGGAACTAATTGAGGAAATGTGCTTTAATGAATTTTCGAAACTAACTTAGCCTCGTTTTAAAGCTAAAGCCTTATTCAATATAAATAGAGGAGTGGTTTCTCTCCTGAAAGCTTTGTCCCTTTACCAAGCTCTTCGTCCGAATTGTAAGCTTGTGTTTATTCACTTTTCCTTTCAGTTACCTTTAAGCTTTTTCTTTCTGTCTGGATTAGTGCAAGACTTTTCTTGGGGATCGAGAAGCCTAGAAGTACCTATTACGGGAAACTAGTTTATGTTTACTAGTCTTCTTTGTATTGTACTTGTGTTATGTTCTATCACGTCTATCAAACCTTGCGATCTTGTTTATTCTATGGTCCTTCTCTTCTGCTATAAGGCCGCTCAAGATCGTTGTGATTAGAACATACTCGTATCTATTAACCTGGATTTTTCAGAAAGTTGCTTTCAGTTTGTGTGCCTAAACTATAGATATTGAGTGGAATCAAGATTGTTGTTATTGGATTTATTATTACAGGTACATTGTTCTTCACGTTCCTATCATATTGTACTGCATCCAGCTATTTGCTTTCTTCCAACTGGGACGACAAGGTTGCTCTTTCGGGAGTTTTGGTTTTGAAACCTTGATCGATATCTTGAGGGATTTATTACCAAGTAAACTTAAATATCCTCGTTCTTGGTGTAAAATGACTTCGGTGAAATATCTGTAAGTTTACAAGGACATCATCTAGTGATTTGACTTGCCGCTATTTGGTTGTTCTCCATAAGGTTGTAGTCGTCCGATTGGAGGTCGGGTAGCGATAGTCTTCATGACAGGTTGTGGAGCAACTCCTAGGCAGGACAGTAAGGGCGTATCTTTGTTTAGGGAGTACATGTGCTTGACCACCTTGTTGTGGTTCGAGGCGTAGGAATACTGAGGGGAAATCTCTGTGACTAATAGTTGTATTAGGGTCATATTGTCTGCACCAGCTAGTCCGAAGTCTGTGAGTAGGTGTGTTGACGGCTTAATTCTTAAGAGTATTCAAACTGGACTTGGTCCCGGGATTTGTCTACGAGTTTGTAGTTTCCTCGTTAACAAAATTCTTGTGTGTACTTTACTTTATTTCCGCATAATATTTGACTTGTCATTTATAATTAAAGTATCGTCCCCGTTTGTTGACATAGCTTTTCAGAATCTTGTATTGACTCCCTTGTGTGAAACAATCAGTGACGAAAGAGATCCTGTTCTTGAGTTCTTGATTACAGGAATCGTTCAAGGTTTGACTTATAGGTGGACTAAAATAAAAGATTGGTGGTGTGCTCGGTATCCTCGTCTTTTCAATTAGTATTAGAGCAGGCAAACACCTTAAGATCTAACAATATGTGTTTGGCTCGATCCAACCTATAAGAAATATGTCTCAAAGCAAGAAATTTGTTTGCACAGGAAAACATTTACCTAACGTTCAACCTGTTTGCATAAGAATACCTGGTTCTAAGCCGTATGTTGTTAGCATCAGAACATCATCATAAAATGACTCAATTAAAGAATCAAGTATGCATGATATACGATCTAACGACACAAGCAACAATCTCTCAGATCTCGAAGATGAAAGGTATACCAACCTTCTTACTACTGAAAACAAAGCATTACGGGAATATATGAATACTACTCTTGGAAAATGAGGGATCTCAGTCTTTTTTGTAATCATTTAACAATAAAGCAAAAAATTGATGGTCGTATGATAGCTTCTCTTAAGAAATCTATAAATTATCGAAAAAAACATAGCTTGGCTCTCTCATCTCGTATCAAAGTATTAGAAGAAACAGTGTCCTCCTTGAGTCCTGTTAAGAAGGAACTGTCAGATCTTCAAGATTTTCGTAACCAGTTCAAAAGCTCGATCGCAGACCTTCTTGAGTCTCTCTTTAATGCTTTTCAAAATGGTTGTACCATGAAAAAGGACTCTGTCCCATCTCTCAAAAATCTGACCAAGGATACTATGAATACCTCTTCTAAACTTCGTCATTCCCAAATTACTTTGTATTGCTCCTTCTGTAAGAAGCAAGGTCACCTCTTAGATTGGTGTAGTTCACGCAAAAGACTTCTCAATCGAATTGATGATTTACTTCAAGAACTAAACAAAAATCAAGAGAATTCTTCATCAAAGTCTAAAAGGACATGCGGAGATTCCATAATCACCGCTGAAGGAAGTAACTTCTGTAAGTCTTCTTACCCTCAATCTACTCATAAACAGAGTAATTCTCATGACACCATTCTCCTAAGTAACACTGGTATTTCTGAAAAGATTTCTCAAACACAAAAGAAATTGTATAGTACACAATCCCATACTGTGTCCTATCAAGCAAGATGTGCTACTTAAAAAATGGTGACATGAAATATTGTTGTAAATTGTAATAAAGACAAAATAATATAAGTATATCTATTTTTAATAAAAATTGGGTATTCCTTTAATAGTGCATTTATTTGCATATAAATGAGACTTTGAAATAAATTATTTCGAAATCTTTTCGAAGTCTATATTTCGGAAATTGCCTTTTTGAGAAATATACATGTTATTAGTCATATAATACTCTACCAAAAATAGAATCGGAATTTCTTATATAAAGGCTAATCCTAAAGTCCCATAATTTCGAAACTCTTCTTCTCCTTTTCATATCTTCCAAATGTCACATATCACTCGTAGTATGTCAAAGAAAAATCTAGATGGTTGTGATCCTGTCAAAAAGTGTTTCGGACTGGTTTATTCTCGAACAAAGAAGAAAGACTCCTTTGTGTACAGTCATACCGAAACACGCAATCTGTCTACATCCTTTAGAGCATCTCCAACAGAGGGTGGAGGTCTTAATTTTTTGTGAAACGTAGGACATAAGACCATTCTTCATGAAAAATACATCTCCAACAGTAGGGTCCTATAAAATTGGGGTGGTGACATGGACATCAAAAGGTCTTAGCAAAAGTCTTAACTACACTTTCGGAAAGACCTCCATATCATATATTTTTTGGTTTTTATTTTTTTATAATCATTTAAAATTAGGTAAAAAACTCACATAAAAAAAATCACATCTCCCTCGTTTTTCTTTTCTCTCGGTGCAACTTTAGCAAAAAAAAAAAATCTTGGTGCAGTAAAGCTAGGGTTTTGTAGGAACAAGTTAGTCTTTGTTTTTCCTTGATTAATCTTTGTGGAGATACCATTATCATCAGTATGTGACGATCAAGTTTTTTTTTTTTATGTTTGCTTTGAACTGTTTTGATTCTTTTAAGAATTATGGAAGATCAAGAATAAAGAGAATAATATCCTGATAGAAGGGCTGCTAGATTTCCATGAACGGCTGCAATTATTGGAATGTATGAAGAGCAATATCAAAGAAAACCAACTGAAAATGACATCGCAATTTTGCTGAAAGAAGGTGAAGACCGTGGCTCCACAGTTGATAAACAGATTACAATTGCCTGTGTGACAAGGATACTGCAGTCTCCAAAAATTTGATGTGTCGATACATATCAACACTGATACTCAAGCCTGACACGAACTGCAGTCTCTATTATTTTGTAGCATTTCACAAAAGCCTAGATCTCACTACTTATCCTGGATGATGGAGATAGGGATACAAACAGATGAAACAAGTAATGGTAGCATATATACAGTGCAGTCTGTAGTACTCGTCAGACCAAGCTTCTCTCAACAAAATCGCTTTATTTCTCTGGAAAGCTTCTGACGACAGAGTTCCCACGTTTTCTTACCTCGTCATCTATCTGCAGCATTATCAGGTTAACTCGTAGTTGATGAACAAGTAGCTCCAGATTTTGTAAGAAAGACAGAGATATAAGGCTGCTGGTTCTTCATGTCATTGACAAAGAATGCAGATGCTGGCATTAGACTGACCAAAAGGTTTGTTCTACGGTTACTTGTTGTAGTAATCTCATTGTTGGCATTTTGAAGCCAATTCGTTGATGTTTCTTTCTCTAGTAACAATTATGGCTCTCTCTTATCATTATTACTGTATTTAAAAAACTCAATGTAAGTATCCAGTATACATAACAATTATGGTTTTCTGTTTTGAAATTAAAACTTCCATTATCTAGTTTTTTTTTTCTTTTAAATGATTATCCTCGTCAAAATTATCAAGGTGAAGATACTATACTGTTGGAGATACTCTTTTAGGATAAACGTGTTTTAGTTATGACCCTCTAAAATGAAGGTCTAACTAACACCTCCACATAGGATTTTTTTGACCCTCTGTTGGAGATGCTCTTAAGGAGCTTGAACATGATTTTATGGATTCTTCTAGTCGATTGAGTAACGTTATGACAGAGTCAGATATTCTGAAAGATAATTTGTCTCAACTGTTGATGATAGAGGAGAACTGTTTGAAGAGATAATAATCACTCAAGGAAAAAAATTATTTCTTAAAGAAAAACTTGCTGCTGCAAAAGAGATGCTTGATCAGATTTATTCCTTAAAAAATCATGATCACCAAACTCGTGACTCTTCCGACGAAGTTGTTGAAATTGATGAATCTAGTCTCTAAAAACAGTTTTCTATTTTCGAAGATTTAGAATGCAAAAAAGTGATTAATATGTTTATGTTATGTTATTTGGAACTATCCCATGTAATTCTAAATCATTATGAAATAAAATAAAATAAAAGTTATTATTAGTACTTTATTTGTTTGTTATGTTTCAATTTCGTGATAAGTTTAAGTTTCGAAGAAATAAAAAATATATGCGTGAGTTTCGATTCTGTTTTTATAACTATTTATTCGGAAAAAATAATATAGAAAATCGAAAAAAAATTATGTCAGTTTCGAATGCAACATTTGATATAATATTTCTCAGCCTTAATGAATACATGTTGCAGGTTATCAAGATTATACATTTATCTCCTAGGGAGCTGATATATATAATTGTTATTTAAATATCTTGAAATCACGACCTCCTTATGTTTGTGGCTGTTATGTCTGTACTAATGACTTTGTAAGCAGGTATAAGTATAACTATGTAAGGAGGAGATTGATTTTATGCTAGTCACGATACTATGGGATTCCTTGATGTCTTATGACATGAATTATAGTATATGCATAAATCATTGATTTTTGGTATAATCTAGTAAGACTACGGACGTGTTCGAAAATCCAAAAATCTTACCTCGGTCTTTCTTAAGCAAAAACTATTTCCGTTGTTCTCATGTCCGAGGGAATGACAACCAACGGGGGAGAGTTCTTTTGTGAAGTGCTTAATAGATATATATCTTTAGGGAGCGTGGTTGTGGAGTTTACAGGGAATATCTCATATCTGCTTATATCTTTCATATTTCCTAACAGGTATTATTTATATATATATTTTGTGTGACTTGTCGAAATGCTGACCCCTTATGAATGCAATGATTCTTATATGTTGAATCGAGTTTCTCGAAACTTGAGCATTTATCTCGAACCCAGATATTTTCGAGACCCTTTGTCAATTCTTTTTGACAAAAATGGGAGAAATATTGATAGCTTGACTCGTTCAGTGCTTGGTCTTTAACAGTTAGCAGTGTCCTATGGGGAGAAAAATGCTTGTACGTATATTGAAAAATGAATGAAAGCATTAACTAGGGGGGAGTAACACTAGTTGTTACTACTGGTTACTAGCACTGTAGATTTTATTGTGCTACAGTTGATAAAAATAAGTCGGACTTGATAGACATCCGAACTTACATTCAGGTGGAGTAGGTGTATTGGTTATCATGTGATTTTTCAGTAGTAAATATCTTTTTTGCAAACTGACATATTTTGCAGGTACTATTGGTGTGTTGTCAAGCTAAGTATAAGAACTCGAAGCGTAGAACTTAGGTTTTCATTTTCTCGTTCATCTATGTAAAGAGTTGTTGTCACTAAAATTGGCAAAGGGGGAGATTGTTAAAGCATGGCTCGGCCAACCTCACTAAGTGTTGGTATGTCAAGCTTAGTTGTCAAATTTAGTGATCAAAACTCGACCGCTTGCAACACACATTAGGTAGAGACTTCATTTAGTTAGATTTAGGTTGTGGAAGATTTTGGTAGGATTTAGAATCACTATTTGAAGAGTTGAAGAAGACTGAAGATCAAACGAAGACATCCGGCTTCACATTCAAGAGGTTAGTGAATCTAAATAACGTGATTCCATTATTTTTTTACACTTGTGCTACAAAAGACAAAAACATAACTTAATGCTTGAGCTTTACGTTATGACTTGATCACTTGTGATCGGTGTGTCTTAAGATATAACTCCACCTTATCGCTTGCGGTATTGTTGTTGTAGTTATGACGTTCCATATTGCTTTGAGCTTTCTTTTCTTCTCCGTCTCTAAGTAAGATAAGGTTTTTTCTAAAACCTGCGAGTTGGATATAGCAGTTGTGATGTTGTCTCGGTAGTATTACGAGATTTAATCCATCACAGTATTGTGTCTCGACTTACTTGTCTGACTCTGTCGTATTGATTGGTACGTACTTGTATGTGCTAAATGTAGTTGAGATCTAGACTCACACTTATGTTGTGTAGACTCGATATACTGTTGTTATGAGTTCGAATACTACGTCATCGTTTGGCTCCGATTACTGAACTTCTGAATCATTTATTTGATTCTCTATATATGAACATCTAGAATGCCATATCATACTTTATATTTCGAAACCACATTCCTGTTATCTCATCTTATGGACTTTCAGAGTTTGAAACCTCAATGTAGGTTCTGGTAAAACTTAACTTTGATTTCGAAACCATAATCTGGTTTTTGTATCCATAAGCTATTCGGTCTGAAACTTAAATGTTGTGACCAATGAGAGAACTTGAGTTCGAAACGATGTTTGTTGGCTAACAGTGACTTGAGAATCGAGACCAATGTGTCTTGACCATGTGAGTTCTAAAAGGTCAGAAAGACCCTGGGGTTTCCTAAAGGTTTATGTGAACCGGGAAATAACCCTATGCGTCAAGGACAAAAAGGTGTGATGCTGAAACGTCTCTTGACCACATGGACTCTCAAGTTCGACACCAAACATTTGTGACGAGATTAATATGCGTTTCTTGTTTCGAAACCTTAACCAAGGATTTGTTAAAACAAAATCTAAAGTTCGAAACTTTACTTTGGTTTCGCTATATGGAATCTTGATTTGGGAACCTAAATTTGGTTCTAGTCGTAAATGAACTTTAGGATCCGAAACCTTAATTTGGTTTCTGCCAAACAGAATGTAGATTTCGAAACCTAAAAATGGTTATCTCAGAATGCGTATTTTCGAAGTTCAAACTCAACCATTTTGATTTGTGCTTCAACGAATTAATGAGTTTGATATTGTCAGTTTGAAGTTTGAATTTGTCCATCTTCAATGTACAACTAAGTTGGTTTGAGTCATAGTCAGAAATATGGTTCATCGTTCTAGTTAGTAGACACATGATTTCTGATGAATACTGTACGTGATTAGATCTTCGTATGGATATACTACTTGATCAAATATTCATTTGATTTCTCATTTGATGTTTTGATTTGAATTCTTGGATATCATTAACGTGATCATCTATATTGGAATCGAGAATTCAGGAGATTCAACATTTTGCTATTACTCGAAGAATCATACACCATACTTTTATTGGTATATCTTTTTGTATGATTCAGAATGTCCATTGAACCTACGTGTTCACTTAAGATTAACACACAAGGTTTGTCCACGTCTGTGATGATTTTATGTGGAACGTTGAACCACGTTGGACCATATCCCACTTCCACCTAAGATCGTTTTGGCCCGTCCAGCAAAGCCTAAGAAATGATGTCGACATTGTTAGGGTATTGTCCGGTCAAACCCACTAGCGTTGGTATGTCACGCTGGTTGTCAGTTTTAGGTGTCAAAACTCAATCTTGATTTAGCCTACTAGAGTTTGGATTTCAGAATTGGGATATAGACAAAGTAGTAGAGACCTTGAAGACGAAGACTGTGAAGACATCAATTATTCTTCATCGACAAAAGGTTAGTAGGAGTTATGACTATTATGGAAATTCTTCTATTCTACTTATTCTATCTTTCGAAATAGTCGGCTACTTTAGTAGAGATATTAATAACGATTGAGATCGTATTCTTGTCTACATGACCATCTGTTATGTTGGTATTTGTTCCCACGAATACTAAGAGCTTGTTTGGATACCAGAAGCAGAAGTGCTTCTGCTTCTGAACTTCTAGAAGTTACTTTTGAGAAGTTGAAAAGTTAAAAAGTCAGTTTGGCAAGTGCTTGACTTATAAGTAAAAAAACTAATAAGTTAGTTTGGCAACATAACAAAGGCAGAAGCCAAAATAAATAATTTTAACCCGTAAATTCCAAGCATAACCCATTCACTTGTCTAGACTGGGATTATTAATGTTACGAAAGCCAATATACATTATTCACAATGAAAGACAGAAATATAAGGACATGCCTACGCAAACTCCACATCGGTAAGAATCCATCTGACGGCGTCTTTGTTGAGCCTGATCACCAACTGGCAGGAACCTCATTAAGCTTCTTCGAACAAAGGCATTGTAGCTTGGTTTGCAATTGAAGCCATAATTAATCTATGGTAAGGAACAAAAGTGTAAATATAATTCACAAATTCATGGAATGAAACCTGCCAATGAAATCATATTTACGCAACCAATACAAAATATAATGGCGACCGGAAACGGTATGCTCAAATAGGTCAGACCTATGGCATCATCATTCATGAGCCCCTACTGAAAAATTCGTAACATGGGTGTCACTAAAATGCACTGTACTATTCTCAAATTCACGTACATCACAAGCCATTACATGGACCATTGCTAAATTTTGTTAGAATTTTCCTTTCATGATAAAAGCAAACATTCAGCTCTTCCTCTTCATAAAAACTTCAACTACCAAATATACATCCTAATGTAAGACAATTATATTTCAACAAGCAAGAATTCCCTAAATCTTTTACATGTATCCATACTAGTGTTTGACCCTGGTTCTAAGTTCTAGAAACATGCAAGATTCCAGACATGGAAAGATGGAATGCGAGGCGAACGACCTGAAGTACAAGAAAAAAATCATGGTCGCAAACCTATTTACTTTGCAAATATGCAGCTAACATACAAAATTAGGAGGCACTTAAAAAAAGATATAATCAGTGCAAATAGATACATACCGCATTGTTTCTTCTTAAGTGTTGCATCGATAATCTACCTCACATGAAGACCTCATTTACTGCCAGGAACCTTCAAGTGTTCTCATATACTGCCGGGAACCTTAGCTCTTGTTAAATTATATAATCAGTACAAGAGATATGAGAAAATTCCATTCCCTCCTGCAACCCAAAATTACAAAAAAGAAGGAAAAGTAAAGTTAGGGCTCTAATTTTTAAACCCCAATTTATTTTCTACCAGTAGGAAAAAAACTTGTAAATAAAATAAAATTTCTTAAATGTTTGTAGATCTACATCTACCAATAAAGAAAAATTACCACAATAAATATATATATACAATCAAATTTGTGTGCTTATATAAGATGAGATGAATTAGATTGGCATGAAAAAATCGAATGATAATAATAAAACCCAAAATCTTAATAGGTTTTCTACCATCTAACCTAAAATCGTGTTTAATGATGATTAGAGAAAGAAAAAAAATAGTTACCCTAGCTTGTTCTTCCTTCACAGAGCTTCTTGTTCTTCCTTCACGGCTCTTCTAACTTTTCTGTTCTGATGAAAGTAGACAGGTGACGAGAGAAAAGAAAAGAAAGAGACAGAAAAGGAAGATGACGTTAATAACGAGGAGAAGCAACTTCTGTGAGAAGTCGGAAGCAAAAAATATCGGCTTCGAAAATAAGATACTTTTCAACTTCTAGAAGTTGTTTCAAAATAGAGTAGCCAACCAAGCTTTCAACTTTTTAACTTCCAGAAGTTGAAAAGCAACTTCTGGAATGGTATCCAAACAAGCTCTAAGTTTACAAGAATGCATAAGATAGATTCGATACCATTTGTCCATTGCAATGGTTTGCTTGCAAATCACTTGTTGGATATGGGTGAATCTAAAGGAGTACTCTTGATCAAGAGTCCAGTGGATTATAGCTGAGGGCGTCTAACACGTCTAAGTACTGGCCCAGCCCAGAACTTCCAGCGGATCCAAGTTAAACCCTAATCTGAATAACGACGGTTCCCGAACCGGTTCGTGAACAGGGACTTGGGAATTTCTCCTGAGTTCCAAAACATCAATTTGTACACGTACATGTACGTGAACCTCATATTCGATGTATTTGGTCGTAATTCAGAAGGAAGGTTTGCGAACCGGCGAAGGTGAATATTCTTTTGAATTTTCACACGGGTTAAACTCAGACTCCTTTATCTCTTAGTTGGACTTGGTTATCATGAAATATCTTTTGTGGTCCATCTAACGAATCTCAATGAGTCAATAAGATAAAGATTATCTCTGGTCTGTTGGATTTCTATCTTGAAGTGTTTTTGAGCTAACAAAACACTTGGCAGATAAATGTTAAAAGAATCCAATTGAGATAAATCTCTGTTTACTTGGTTTACAAGTTAGGGTTTCCTAAACTTGTGGGACAATGTCATGTGACTATCTTTATGTGAGAGTTGTGGTTATCTCTTATCGTCCTGGCAAGGGTTGGCGTTATCACATTAGATACGCTTTCATCTGATGTTTGATTGGCACATGTGTACTCATGCGTTTGGGGTGTGAGGTAGACGTTGGAATTTATTATCTGTTGTGAGTGAGTGGGTAGTTATCGGATATTTGTTGAGATTGTGCTATTGGCTCAGCCATGGCTTCAACCCTAATTTTCATTTTCTGTAATTTACAATTCCAGTTTTATCTTTAAGAATTGTTCTTCAATTTCTTGTTATTTCCTTTATTCCGTTCAATTTCGTTGTTATATAAGTAGTAATTGGTAGTCATACCATTACAATTGGTATCAGATTCAGCTACATCCTTGGGGGGTTCAACTGCTACTCGAACTGCAGTAGAGAAGGAAATGGAAAATCGTACTAAATTGTTGGAAGATCGTACTAAGTCTCTGGAAGATAAACTAACAGGATTGAGTGAGCAGTTCGTCGGGTTTGGTAATAAGCTCGATAACTTTCTCAAGGATTCCAAAGAAAATGAGGATAAAAGAAGTTTGTCAAACTCAGAGTTTATGGAAGGACTCATGAAGAAGTATGCAATCGTTTTTGATGAAGCAGTTAAGGAAAACATTAATAAACTCGATGACAAGGCGAAGAATCATCAGCTCAAGTTGGATGAAACAATTTTGAATAGCACCAAAGCATTACAGAAACAGATCAGTGATGCTCAAAAACTTTTTTCTCATCAGTCACCGGGTTCTCCGTCTACTTCTTACTCTGGTTTTTCACCTCCTGGTCCTAATCCCTCACCTTATGTGATGTCCACTAGAGATTTCAACTCCCTCCAACAAACGGGGAAGATAGAATTTCCAAGGTTTAATGGTGAAAATCCTCGCAGTTGGATTCAGAAATGTGAGAGATATTTTCAGCTACGCCAAATCGATGAACATTAGAAAGTGACATTTGCTTCTATTCACTTGGACGGCAAAGCAGATCAATGGTTCAATCATTTCCGTGTGGGTAAGAATCTTATGAACTGGAAAAAAAATTCTGATAATATATGTATGCGATTTGAGAATCCGGCTCAGGATAATTTTATAGGAAATTTCAATAAATTGTGTCAATTAGATTCAATCGATGAATACTTGGAACAATTTGAAATTCTTAAATCCTTCATGCTTATGAGTAATCCTTCCTTGTCCGAGAATTATTTTGTTAAGAGTTTTATTAGTGGCTTGAAGGATGAAATCAGAACACAAGTATTAATGCACAATCCCACTACACTTGCTCATACTTATGCTTTGGCTAGAATGCAAGAAACTGTAGCTTT
>JAJJMA010106026.1:0-12222 GCA_023529015.1 Papaver nudicaule | reverse complement strand
TCAAAAGGGTGAAAAAGTCTTAGACATGTGGAAGAAACAGGAAAGCAATCTGAATGGGCAAGACTTCAAATTATTGCCCTGGATCAAGGAGTTGAGTATAACAGCTGATGGATGGCCATTCGCCCTAGCAAAGACCGGTGAATTCCTGTTGTGGATTGAAAATTCCACTACTATCTGCCGTTATTATCCGGATACTGGGGCCACGGCGAAGTTTTTGTTAAATGGTGATTTTCTGAGCTTGAAACCAGTTCCTCACATGAACAGCTTTATTTCACTCAAATCTCTTGGAGAGAAGTGTCGGCGCAGAAAAAGATACCTCGTTAATCCATTACCAACGGAGTATTTTATAGAATGGGAGTGGAATTGGAATGACTATGATTTAGTATTCGATGACTATGATTTATTCGCGTGATCAAATATTTTGATATTGAATCTTCAAATAATTATTATAAATATATTTTTGCCTTGGTAGTTTCCTTCATTTGATTGCCTTTTGGCATTTGACCCGGTATGCTGTTAAATTTGATTGTTTGTAGATGAAGTTAAATTTGATTGTTTGTAGATGAAAAGTGGTCATAAAGTCCACACATACTTTTGGTTATAATGGTAGATTGATCTTGCACAACTTTAGTAGTCCAGACCACATACGCGAGGCAAGATATAAGCAAGTACAACTGCCACAAACAATCTATCAACTAGCTTTCAGAGTTCATATATGGGCAAATTCTCACAAAGCCCCCAATTCCTACTAAAACTATGTGATGCAACCAACATAGAGGATTGTCCATTCCTCTGATTTAAATGTTTTATGCAAACAAGAAACTGTTAAGCATCATTCCATTGTGAGTACATTTACTGAATTTGGATGCAATAATGCAGGCAACATATGAAGCAACTTATAACCTGTTTGACAACTAGAAGAAGAAATGCTTTGGGGAAAATCAATTCCAGTTGCCAGAAACAAAAACAATGAGATCCTCGTCTACTGTGAGTTCTTTCCCTTCGACTTGGTTTAATTGACCTCTCCTCAAGTGGTTGTTACACAGCCGGTACCTTGAAGGCTGAAAGGTCAAAATTTTCAAAGGTTGTTGGCTTGTTGCAAATCACACTGGCCACTCTTGCCTCACATGCCATCCTGCGGATTGACACCCCTGGATAACAAGAAAAAAGATTTTACAGACTAAGATGACAGGAAGAGAATACTATAGGATCGTATCAAGTGGAGTGACTTGACTTCTCCTTGAACCAAGTGCCACTTTTTTTTTCCTAGTTTCCGGCAGTCATCCTTCCGGATAATCTGATCAAAACATACACAGTTACACACTTTCCAATATCAATAGGCAACGCCCCAATCTTGACTTATGTGCCCCGCTGATGCTGAACATCTAGAAACTCTCTTATCTCCTGGACTCCTCTCCGCCATTTACGTCAAGTGGGACCCACATTGCATTAAACGACACGTCAACAGATAACACTCCTCTACAGCTCGCCACGTAATCTGGAATTTCCATCTTTATAAAAGGCCGTATGATTTTCAGAGATGCGCACAGTAGACCAGAACCCAAGAAAAAAAGGAAAATATCAATTAAAATGCGCCCACAGCAACCGTTTACCGGCGCCGATAGTTCTTCTCCCACTGATCGGAGATTAAATACTCTTATTAGACACATCGGAGATACAACAATGGAATCCCGAAATTCAAATATCTCCATGTCTCCTACTGCTGGTGGTGATGCTTCTGTTTTTGCTCACATTGTTCAAGCTCCTGAAGATCCAATCTTAGGGGTAATGAACAGGTTCAGGCTTCAATTTCTTCATGTTGATTTTTTTTCTCTCTCTCGATTGATTGTAATTTGTTGTTAAAAACAGGTTACTGTTGCTTATAATAAAGATCCAAGTCCAATTAAGTTGAATTTAGGAGTTGGAGCTTACAGAACTGAGGTAAACTAAAAGTCTCGAAAACCTTCAGTTTTATTTTTTGAATTTTGATTGATTTTCTAATTATGTGAATTTGGTTAAAATAGGAAGGAAAACCACTTGTGTTGAATGTTGTAAGAAAAGCTGAACAGATTCTAGTTAATGACAGGTAAGTGTTTTTTATTGTATTTAGAGTAGTCTATATGAGATTAGTGATGATGATTATAAGGGTTTGAGAAATTTGTGTTTTGGTGATTTAGGTCTCGTGTGAAAGAGTATCTTCCAATTACTGGATTGGGAGAATTTAACAAATTGAGTGCCAAGCTCATTTTTGGTGCTGAAAGGTTAGAATGTTTTACTTTTTCTTCTTCTTCTGTATGGCTTATGTAGCTAGTAAAATTGAGACTTGGGAATTAGATATTTGCGGAAACGACTATGTTTTTAGAAAGTTTGTGTAAAGATATGATAAATTTGATAATGATAAATGTTTTTATATGTTTAGTTTTTTGTGGCTGGTTTTATAGTATTTCGGATCTATGTAGTGAGGCACAACATGTAGATAGTCTGAGTAACCTTAATTCAGAAGAAAGTGTGTGTCTTTTAAGGGTTATGTTGCCCAAGTTCATTTTCAGTGGAAGCCGAAGAACATACTACTAATGAATAGAAAAGAACTAATGAATGTCATGTGAAGACCATATTAGAGAGCTTGATTAACATGGTTTTTCCCATAAAAAAAAAGAGTAACATGATTTTATTCGCAAGGCTAAGGAAATTACCTCAGATATCATCTTCAACTCAATTATATTTGATTTTCATTTATTGTCACTAAGCATCTTTGCTCTTTGGATTTTGTTGTTGTAAGAGTCCCTTGAGTTTATCATTTTACCCGGTGAGTTCCCTTACTGAATGCAATTTTTTTTTCTTTGTTTGGTAAACAGCCCTGCTATTCGTGAGAACAGGATTACTACTGTCCAGTGCTTGTCTGGTACTGGCTCACTGAGGGTTGGAGGTGAATTTCTTGGAAGACACTACCATGAGGTATAGGATACGCTTATGAAGTATGAAACTCTGTTTGCAGCACTGTTTAATTGCTTAGAATAGTTTGAGTGGACAAGTTTGACTTAATCATCTTTTTATTTCTTTGTAGCGAACTATATATATTCCACAGCCAACATGGGGAAACCATATCAAAGTTTTCCAGTTGGCAGGGTTGTCTGTGAAATATTATCGCTACTACGACCCAAAAACCAAGGGATTGGACTTTCAAGGTGCTTTTCTTGTCTTTGCTTGAATTTTTGTACTTCTCATACAATTATCAGCGCAAACTAGGATCCACATTCAACGTGCTCAAGAAGAGCCGACCTTGTAGGTAGTGGAGGGTTGAGTCGTTGACAGAAAGCACCACCAATCACATGGTGGGGGTGTTTTTGTCCAAGTTAAATGTTGGGATTTCACGTGCCTAACTCATCTCTCTATTTTGAACTCTCTTTTTCTGAATCCCATCGGTAGCTATCTCCATTCTCCATGTATATGATATCTCCTTAATATTGGGTAACAGGTCTGCTGGAGGATCTATCTTCTGCTCCATCAGGAGCCGTAGTGCTTCTTCATGCGTGTGCCCATAACCCAACTGGGGTAGATCCAACCCTCGAACAGTGGGAACATATAAGAAAGTTGATGAGATCTAAAGCTCTATTGCCTTTTTTTGACAGTGCTTACCAGGTACAATCAAACAAATAAGTTAAAGATGTTTCTAACATATATAAATGTATATAGTCCAATTAACTGGGTTTGCTAATGAGTACTCTGTACTTTTAGGGGTTTGCAAGTGGAAGCTTGGATGGAGATGCGAAGCCTATTCGGATGTTTGTGTCAGATGGGGGCGAATGTTTTGCTGCTCAGAGTTATGCAAAGAACATGGGGCTGTATGGAGAACGTGTTGGCGCTCTCAGTATTGTAAGTTCTTTGGCTACCTAGAACGCATAAGATACTCGAATTCTCTCTAAAATAAAATCGTTTACAATTTATGCCTGTCACATTACTCTCTGCACATTGTTCACTGATATAGTAAGGTGTTCAAAGAACTTCTTTACCATGTGTTGTACAGCGCTGATCATTACATCATTTTTCAAAACAAAATTGGTGATTAATCATCAAATTTTATGAGTCTGATCTCCAAACTTTTAGTTCAATGTATAATGTTTTTAGTTGGATATATGATATCTAAGTAACCGAATATAAAGAATATTTCGAGAAGCATATATGTATCTGAAACCCGTTGTGCCAAACTTCAATCTGGCTTTTACAAATCCATTCAATCAATGTTGCTGAATGAATGGATGCATTCTGAGGGATTTCTGTGTTTATCAAGTTTCCTTGAATAGTAGGAGAAAGCCAGTGGTGAGTTAGTCAGCTCTGGGAACAGTTTGATGAATCTACACTTACATCTGTCAGATCTGTTCTCAAACATGGATCAGATATCTGGACTGTATACTGGCAGTAGATGGTCACACATTTATATGCCAAAAACATTGCATATAGTGCATTAAGAAGTTGTAGTTCAATTCTTATTAATGCCACTTAGCATTCTTATATTATTCTCAACAATACAGAGGCGGGCGCCAGGTTGTTACTTTGGGAAGCGTCACAGATGACCGTTTCTGTACACTTTGAAAACTGGAAGACTGTACCAAGAATTAATAAGGACCGATTATGAAAAACATATAAGTGTTATTCATTGTAGATTTTTTATGAACTTAAGACCAATTGCTACTTCCATTTTCAGGGCTTTAGTCTCGCACGACACTGACATGGAACCATAAAATCTGTCTGGAGAAATTTTAATTCTTGACATGGGTCCATAATTCTACTCATATCTTACACTCTTTATGATATTCTTCGAAACTTGTGTGATTTGTAGGTCTGTAAATCATCGGATGTGGCTAGCAGAGTTGAGAGTCAGCTGAAACTTGTTATCAGGCCTATGTATTCAAACCCCCCCGTGCATGGTCCATCTATTGTGGCTACAGTCCTGAAAGATAGGTAATAAACTTACTCAACAGCTCTGAAGACTCTTGAAAATATAACTTATAAATGTTATTCAACAGTCTAGAGATGGACTAGACCTAGTTCTCATATATTATTCATCCATACTTCTACTATATCAGAGATAAAATAGATTCAGAGATCTTGGTGTACGAAATTGAATTATTTATCCATACGTATATCTGTTTTGACTGTTAATGGAATCCTATGCTAACATGATGCTTTTTTACAGAGAGTTGTACCATGAATGGACTGTGGAGCTGAAAGCTATGGCTGACAGAATTATAAGTATGCGTCAACAACTATTTGAAGCATTACGTGCAAGAGGTAAAGCAGTAATTTGTTCATCAATTCCCAACTGTATTAGGAGTTAGGTTTGTAGGGGGGAAAAACAACCTTTGTGAATGCTATTGCTTCCAGTTTAGGTCCATTTTTTCTACTCATGTTCCCTTAAATATAAGGGTTTTGCATTAATGTCGAACATTATACAGTATTACCGAAGTACTTGGACTACACTACAGTTTTAGCATACTGTACGCCTTATGGGCTTTTTAACTTGAACTTGTGCTTTCTCTGTAAACATTGAAGCACCTTATATGTCTCACTTATTCTGATAGTTTCTGATTTCGTTGACTGAAAATTGATTGAACTTGATTGGTAGCCTTTTACCTAAAAAGCTTCCAACAGAGCTGATTCTGTATCTCAAGAGCAGTGTCCATAAATCTCTGTAATCTGCATTAGATTTTAACTGACATCAATTTAAATTCTCAAGATGCCTTATGTGTGATGTTTATTGTTGATTATTGTTAAACAGGTACACCAGGTGATTGGAGTCACATTATCAAACAAATCGGGATGTTTACTTTCACTGGTTTGAATAAAGAGCAGGTTGCTTTCATGACAAGAGAATTTCACATCTATATGACTTCTGATGGGTAAATATCTTTGAGCTCAAATCCAAATAGTTGCACGGTCAATTAATACACAGTATTTACTTTTGCTATTCTTTAGAATCCCATGTGCTTACAATGGGATATCTTTATAAGTCTGCAGTTTTACTCGTATTTTTGGTGTAGTTCTCAGGAACTTATTCGATATAACAAAAACTGGTCTCCCTTTTTGTTGCTTTTCTCGAAACATGAATTTCCGAAACATGAATTTACAAAAGAAGTCTATGTCATGCAGGAGAATTAGCATGGCGGGTTTAAGTTCAAGGACGGTGCCTCACCTTGCAGATGCTATTCATGCTGCTGTGACCCGTATGGGTTGAGCAAAAGCTAGTAGCAAATTGTGTAGAATGCCTTCAGAGGTTCCCTTTCTTTCCACTTTCTCTGTTGCAATAAAAAAAAAGCTCAGCAATTAGGGATGCGATCTGCAGTTTCTAATTCGATTGATTAGTAGTTGAGATACTTGCCCTATCTTTAATGGAATGAAATATTCTTTTATACTATGAGTTTCTTGTTCCTTTCTCTTGGAAGTGGAGGATTTTTCATAGAAATAATCTATTTGCTGATGTTTAAAAGTTTTTTTTTTTTTTTTTGGAAAGTCGAAAGTTTATATTAATAGAAAGAAAAAAAAGATTACAAAGTGGGAATGAAAACAATCGACCCATAACTACATCAAATTACATCCATGACTGGCAGAGGTAATCAGATAGCATAAGAGCAAAGCATTCACAGACATGGCTGCTCAAAGCAACAGACATGAAACACGCTGAAAAGCAAGAATATAAACTATGAAATTAGAAGCCTACATAGTCATATTTCCCAATTGCTCAATACTTGACTAGAGTGTACCCATCTGAAAGTCTCTTGATCACAGCTCCACAACACAATTGTTTGCTTCACCAGAATGTTTAAAACATTTATGAGGATATGCAAAAGTAGAACACAATAGAAGCCAAATTAGAGATTTCCCACGTACAGTATGCAATTGGTTTGCATGAAATGAAAGCTGATTTTTGTGTAGCAAAGTAACAACTGCATCTATCTCCAGTTCAATGCGATAATCTTACTTCCTTCCAATTGACACGAAGGCGTTTAAGCATCCCGTGTGCTCGGCTGAGCTTGCATATCCCCTTGTGGCTCTGCTTGCTTTGTCGCAGTCATCCCTTGCTGCTGTGAAAAACCAGCTTCTGCTGCCACTCTTTCTTCTCTATAACCATGACCACCATACCATGCTGCCTCGCTTTCTTCTCTATAACCATGGCCACCATACCATCCTTTTGCATACGAATCTTCATTCTCGGGAGGCAATGATTCATGAATAACCCAACCCTTAATTGGATAAGGCAAAGGAAATGTAGGGGGAGTGGTGGGAGGGTGAGTACTTCTGTGGTTATTAAGGTAAGACTGAAGTTCAGGAAAATCGTTAATGTCGCGAGGTCTTCTTGGAGGAGTACGTTCGACCAAAGGTATTTGGTTCGCAATTGCAGGCCAGGTACGAGGAGTAGTACTAGTCGCCATCTCGAGCCACTCGGGACCAAAAATATCGGGCAGACTAGCATGTAGCCATCGGGCATCAGCATGAAAATCCGTCCTATCCATCCTATGTCCTGCAGGCGGATTCAAAGAAAATGTATACATCAAACAAAAGAAAAATTACAACTTGAATTTTTTTTAGATCGTTGTTCCTCTCGGCGTAGAGAATTGTAAATCAGTTAAAATCCCTAAATCAAATATAAATCAAACTTACAAAAAAGGAAGAGGTGGTGCGTCTCTTGAAGATCTTCGGCTTCTCTGTTGAGGCGAGGCAAAGGTATTTTATTTTGAGGTTGTTTCTTGTTTACTTGTGTAGTTATATTTATAGGGCAAAATCAACACCGGCTGGGGAAAATTTCGAGAAAATCCGGGGGGAATTTTTTTTCTTTTTTGGACCATTGTGGTAGAGGGTGTTTGGATACACGGCCTATCCCTTTTTCAAAAGGGAAACACTGGCGCTTCTTGGACTCTCTTGGTGTTTGGATACACCTGGGGAAACTACTTTTTTAACTTTTAAACAAAAAAAAAAAAAAAAAAAATTAAGATTCTAATTTTAGTAATTTGACTTCTAGAATTAGTTTCTATAATAGGATTATGGATCCCGGTTCTGAACATTCAACCCTTTGATCTAGACCCCGAAAATCTGGAATTAGACTTAGTCTTATGGAATCCAATCTAGCATGCTAGATTAGAAATCCACGTCAGATAGGAGACCCACCCAAGTCTTATGGTCTTTCTAGTCTAGACGTCTAAACGCTGAACCATACAGCGCAATAAGAATACTCCATTTAACGTTGAACCATTCAGCACTTGACCAGTCAACTGCGTTGAAAACGCTGAACCATTCAGCGTTCCAAAAATTTGCTACTAAAATCGAAAGGAGAACATTTTCCCCATTTCTCTTCTCTTTCTTTTCTTCTTCTTCACCTAAACCCGACAATACATGTTCAATATCTCCGGTTGTAGATTGTTTTTCGTTAATTCCCTATGTGAGTTTGTTCTCAACTCAATTCTCTATCATTTGCCCCAAGTTTCACTTATTTCCATCCACAATTGTGATTAAGGTATGATTTTTAAACTTTAGGTTAGTTACATGAAAATTGATGCTTGATATTAGATTATTTTGATGATTTAGATGATATGTGCTCAAATTCCCTAGATAAAATTGATATTTAGAATTTTTGGGGTTTAATTCGGGGTTGAATTTGATTATTTGTGATGAAAATGTTTTTTTGATTAATTGTGATGAAATTGAATCAAATTTGTATGATTAGTTTGTAGGAAAATTTGTATTTGTGTTATCATCATATATGTGATTTAATTCAATTTGTATTTGTCTTGTGATTGATTTAATTTCCTTTGTTATTGATTGTAGTATGAGTGTTGTACGAGTAGAAAATCTGCATAGGTACTCGAGGTACCACATCCATCAGATCTACTCGCACATACAGTTGTTAATTGTGGTTTGCAGTCCGAAGACAGTTAGAACAGCATCGAGGATGAAATGAACATTGATGAAAAGCTAAGTAATGCAATATAAACAAGATGAAATAACTTTCTGTGTATAACTACTGCTGAGATTACATGAATTAAACCCTAAGGAACCAGAGGAGATCACAAACCTAATCTCTCTCTTGCTACTTAGGCTCAACCAAACAAGAATCCAACCCTTACAACGTTTTCCAAGCTCGCCTTATATAGGCCGAGCTTGGGTGGTTTACAGCTAATAAAGACAAACGACTCAATCGTGGTGGTGTCAGTTTCTGTCGAGTAAGGCGGTTTGCACTCCGAAGCTGGATCCTTGGCTTCGGTCCTTTGCCACGGTCCGAAACCTTTCTACTCCGAATCTTTACTTCGCTTCAAGTGTAGCTTCTTTTCCTTCATCGGTCCGAATCGTCGCTACTTAATCCTTTCGATGTAACTTTACTTTCTGGATGCGAGACACGTGGTCCGAGGGGTTTTCGCCCCCTACAAGTGTTGTGCGAGACTATCTAGATTCGTTTGAGGTAGTATCGGGGAAAAACCTACCTGGTGTGAAACATAGATGTAATGATAATTTGGCTCTGAATTGGGAACCCAATTTAGAGGTAGTTTCAAAGAGATAAATGCGTTATATCAAATTGTAGTGAAAGACAATCCTGTAGCACAACGATACGGTTATAATTGCGGGTTTTCTAGTGTTTTTGAGTTTTAATTCGCCAATGGGGATAGAGGCTTAGTGGAAGCCGTATCCAAGAGATGGTGGGCGAAAACCAAGAGCTTTCTTTTTAAGGTGTTTGAGCTTGGGCTCTTTCCAATAGATTGGTACATGTTAACTGGCCTTCCCACTGGTGACCTTTCAAAACGTCGACTATTTATGTCGTAGTTGTTGGATGGAATGAATTATGCTGCTATGGATCCTAAATATTTTGAAGATTTGCCTTCCTTTGTTAAATGGTACCCTAAGAAAAACCAAATATCCTTGGGTACCTTGATAACCTACATTGTAAGTAGAAGTGACATGGACAATCGTGGATGTGCAGAGCATTTGACACGAATGTTCTTTCTTTGGTGTTTCAGTCATTTTCTTCTTGCAAATTCTATCGGAAAAGTAGATAAACGTTGGGTTCTATTGTTGATTGAGTTAGATAAAGTTGGGGATTATGATTGGGGTATAGCTTCCTTGGAAAATACCTATAAATATCTTGACGAGTCGTCTTCGTGTAGCAGTAAGGATTTATGTGGCATGGTTATGGTTCTTGAGTATTCGTACTACTACTACTTCCACAACCTGTAACCCATACTCTATCCGACACCGAGTGAAAGACACCGATGTTTTCCCAAAGATTTGTCTCTTCAAAAAGGAACATATTAAGTCAAGGAAGAGAGATAAAAAAAGGAGGCCAAAGGGATACGAAGAAACATTCGTGCTCCATCACAAGAGAAAAGATTGACATGAGAACTACTGGAACATGGAATTGGCAACCATGGAAAGATAGTGTGTATGTTTTGGGAGAGCGTTATGACATCGCGTTACAGTTATCCGGTGGGAGAGTTGTGTTTTTTGACCTAGAAAATGAAAACACAAGAGCTAGTTGTTACTTGGCTGAGAGATTACAGAGGCAGTTAATAGATGTGATTGTAATCCCAGCAGATCCTCCACACCTTCAAGCAGTTGAAGACAAGGAGATTGTATCTCTAGGCCACGATCGCTATTATGCAGTCACTAAGGTAGAATATGATCGATGGTGGAAGAACCATAGTGTTGGACCTTATATCACTGAGCCACACCATTCACAGAACGTCGATCAGATAGCAGTGGGTAGCTCATATCTTCCTTGCTATATGCTTCCCGATCATCCGCCGCCTGACCTGATGTCACAGAGCTACACATATAGCACACAGCGTCTGCCCATGGCACAACTTCTGGAGATAGACTTCAGTTTACCATTTTCCAATGAATTCGGCGTAGAAGAGCGAGTGGAAGTTCCAATGCATGAGTGTCCGTATATTGGTCTACATTTGGTATGACATTGGTCAGTACATTTACTTTTGTTTGCATTTTCTCTTTAAATTTGCTTGAATGTTTAACTAAATGTCTTTATTTTTTACTTGTAGGAGGATTGATATGCTTATATGTCATGATAATGGTCATTCGGGGGTGGAGCTCGTGAAGTCGTATGGAATCAGACACTGAGGAGAGCTACAACTTCATGCTCGGATTCCGGTAGATCTTCTGCTTCAATACCATATGTTCATTCCCAACAAAAAAAACTGTCCAGAAGATCTCACATTGGGTTTGGGTGGTACATATTCGTTAGCGGTGCAATGGCCATCATGGCAACAACCAACTCAAGGAGTTTACTGTCCAAAGATGGGTCATGATCGAGCATCAATACCACACAATGAACAACAACATTTGCAGCAAAGCAATGAACAACAACATTCACAGCAAAGCAATTTGGTTTTGGATGAAGGAGTTCCTGGCATTGACGTGGTTTATGAAACTCAATGGTCGTGATTACTTGTAGTACTTGTAGTGTTTATGAAAACATTTGGTTGTATACTTATGGAGTATTTCTTTTTATGTAGTGTTTTAAGTTCATGGTTGTAGACTTATGAAGTGTTATTTTGCATTACAGATTGTGCTATATTATTCATTTCAAGTTTCCAAAAACATGTGTTAGGCATTTTAGAGACCGTCCATCTCTCTAGTTTTTCTAGACCGCCAGATCCCAACGACTATTTTTTCAAAATTCAAAAAAACTAGTCGTTAACTAGCCGTTGGGATTTCTTCTATATAAGAGCAATCTTATTCTCATGGAAAGTCATCCCAATCAATCTTGTTGCAATTGATTCCTCTTCTTGTCTTCAATTTTTCAAGTGATTTTCATCAAAAAATCGATATGGAGAGGAATACACCGACATAGAAGATCTTGCAATTACTTACTCTTTCATTCGTTCATCAATTAATGGCTTGTTGGGTGCTATGGAACCTCGGCATGCGCCGTTTTGGACTCGTGTTTTTGATGTGTTTGTGAGAGCTACAAATAATCCAAATGATAGAGATGCAAATGGAATTGGAAGTCGATGGAACTGCATTAGCAGAGACATCTCCGAGCCCGAATTATGAATGCTATGTACTAAAGAAATAAAGATGCAACACACGGAAAATTGGTTAATCTAGCTCGGGCTCGATATTATGAGCTCAATAACCGGGTATTCAAGTTTGGTGAATGTTATGAAAGATTGAGGGAGGTCAATGGAATGTTAAGAAATGTTAAGAAGCATGTTAATGAAA
>JAJJMA010106021.1:0-13607 GCA_023529015.1 Papaver nudicaule | reverse complement strand
ATCTTAAAAAGACTGATGTTCAAAAAGCATTGGACACTCTGTGTGAGAGTGGACGGATTACGTTCAAAGAATATGGTAAACAAAAGATCTATGTTGCCCGGCTAGATCAGTTTCCCAACAGTGAAGAACTTGATCAGAGGAAGAAGGAAAATGCGGAACTACAGCTAGATTTAGAAGAAGAAAAAAGAGCAATTAGTGAGGTTGAAAGAGGTAAGAGCCTTTTACATTATCTGTAGTATTCCATTTTCTACTCAACTATATTTATGTATGCATTGGTGTTTGCTCTCTGTCTTCAATTTTATTCTCCATGAATTTCAAGAGGACAAGAAATGAGTTTGGCATTGTAGATATTGTGTAACTGTTCGCTCTCCTATTGCAGAAATTCGAGCACTGTAATCAAATTTAACACTTCAACAAATACGTGTGAAACAAGCCAAGCTAGGAACTGGGGTAAGCTACCTTTTGGTAGTGTATTCTGATGATAGTTAAAAGTGTTGCCTAGTTAGTGTTTGCTTAGCCTTCTTTAGTGGTGTAAAAATTAAATGACTTCAAGTGATTCAGATTTCATCCTCTTGAAAGTCAAGTTTTTCTTCAAATTATGAGTAAATTATCATATAGCAAAACTCATAGTTGTCGGAACTGCTTAGATTTTCAACACAAACTTGGATCTTTTTCTATAAGTATATAACTATAAGTAAATGTTTGTATGTTTCATTTTTAGGCTCACGAAGAGTTATCGATGATGAAGCTATTGTGATGCCATCTGCTGGGTTTGCAAGGTGATAGGTGCTTAAAACACCTACTCAAGAGTACCCTATTCATACACTTATGTCTAGCTAAAGCCTCATAAATTGGTTATATAACGATGTTTTCTATTTTGCAGGTACAATTAAGCCGCACAAAAAGGAGCAAAATCATCTCAATACATCACACTAGCAAGCACCCAAGCATTTCTGATCAGGGCAACCAAGGAGCAGCCATTTTGAATATTTGGGGCAGCCGCGTTATCCCCATCCATTGCCAACCGCTAAGGGGTACCCCTTATCTTTAACAAAACAACACGCAAATCTTTTCTATTTCAGATCTGTTTTGTCTGAACTGTTTCAAGGCAGAGAAGCGATGGCGAGGGCGAGATGGCAGAGCACACATTCAAGAGCTGAGTTCAAATCAAAATGGTGGGTTTTGGTGCTGTTCATAGGGGGTGCTGATGATGATTTGCTAAGGCTCTGATTGGGTTCGATTCGTGGTGAAATTGGGGGTCTGTTCAAGCTGTAGAAGATGCAGAAATGGCTGTTGCAGGTGAAGCTGTTGCTGTTGCCATGAATGGGTGGAGTTGAGCAGCTGTTAGTTTGGGCGAAAGGTGATGATGTGTGTGAATTTGGGTTCAAATTGCAGGTCAGGGTTTGAATTTGTTTTGAACAGAAGAAAGAAGAGGGTCTGATGTGGTTTGTGGTGTTGATACTAGAGTTCAGAATGGTGATGATTTAGTGGTGAATTTCTGGTGGAGTCGAGCTGCTGTATTGTGGTGTTGCTGCAGGGATGGAATGGCTTGAAATGGGTTGGATGGTGCTGGTTGATGTGTGCTGTTCATCATGGTTCTGTGAAGTCGCAAGCTCTGAATGCAAGAAGATTCTGCAGTTGATACCATTGCAGAGTTGTGATGAAGAAATACAAGGAGTACAGATTCAGGTGAACTGATGGGTTTGGTGGTTGGATGTTGCTGTTTGACAGCGGTGAGATGGCTGGGGTTTTGAAGCAAGAGGAGTTTACAGGGAGATGGTGTATGAATGGGATGAGTTTCTGCAGGTTATGGTGGTGATTTGGTTCATCTGGTGACTGAACTAAAAGAGTTCAGGTTATGGTAATTGAATGCTGGTTGCTGTAGCTAATTTCTGCTGAGATGGGCAGGAGATGGAGCTGTGGTGCTGGTTTGTGGAGAGATTGAGCTAGAATCCAGCTGAAATACAAAGGAGCTGAAGCTTGTGGTGGTTCTGGGTTATTTGTGTGTGATCTTGTGAGCTTCTGGCAGAGTTTGGGTAGTGTTTGATTTGGTGGTGTTGGTGTGACTTTGGTGGATAACTATAGGGTCTGTATTATGGGCTAAAGAGTTGAAGCCTGCACCAACTTGGTCGTGTTTCTGGCAGGTATTTCAGGAGGATTAGCACTCGAGAACCAGTTGGCAACAGGGTTCATAGAAGGCCAGAGTTCTGGTGAGTTTTGAGAAGAAATAGGAGAGGTTTCTGGTGCTTGGATTTGGGTTAGATTTGGCAAGTGTTTGAGGCCGAGAAAACAGCTAGAGAAAAGGAGTTGTGGCCATCAGTTTCTGATGTTGGATGGCTGGGATTTGTAAGTATTTTTAGAAGTTGAGATAAAACAGGAAAGAGACTTTGACGTGGGAGAAAAGATTTCAGGATTAGAGGCTATAAAAGTGTGCAACAGACATAGAAACAGAACATCTTTTTCTACACTTTTCTAGGGCAGCAGTTGGAGAGGCGGAAAGGAGGGACAGAGAATTTCTAGGGCAGCAACATAGACGGACAGAGAGGAGTTTTTCACCAACAGTTTGAAGGCGCAGAAACGCACTCGAGAACCAGTTGGAGACAGAGAATTTGGGGCAGAAATCTGAGTTTGCTTTTCTTTACTTTCTTTGAGTTTTAACAACTTATTTTCTCTCAAAGAATATGTTTTCCTTAATAGACATGAGTAGCTAGTTTTCTTTATTGATTGAGGATGATTTTGAAACTATATGACATGAGTTTTTGATGATTTATACAAGTTAATCTTTCTTCATAGTTGATATTTTATTGCTTGTCTTTTATTGATCTTATGACCATGAATTGCTTACATATTGTTTAAGTGTACAATTGAATAGTTTGTGTGCAATTCTAATGCTAGATTCTTAAACCCTAATCCGTAATTGTTGGGGTGATTTTATCACAAGTAGCAAAGCATCAACGTTGCAAAGGGATTTTGTGGACTTTGGTGTATAATAGACAACCCTAAGTTAACATGTCGAACTTATGAACATGTGGTTAGGAACAAACCCGATTCACTGATTTTACCGGTTGATTTCGTTACACTTTGAGAACTTGTTCAAAGTGGCCAAATTAGCTAGAATCTAGTAGAGAACTTATTCTACGAAGTGACTTTGGAGTCAATATAGATTAGTTGAACTTATAACTATTCTAGGGTTGTTAATAAACATGCTTTGAAGAAGATTATTCTTGTAAGATCGAATATACTCATGCTCATTAGTGGATAATGATTCTTTGATCAATACTCGTCTCATAATTTGAACTACAACTTTACAATTTTCTGAAATTTTCTACATAAGAACACCAAATTCGTTCTTTTAACAATTTAAACTCACACCTCCCTGTGGATTCGAACTCGACTTGCTTCACTGCTTCATTATTGAATCGTGTAATAGTTGAGAAATATTATTGATAGGTTGACAACCTCATCACAAGGATTTCCAAGGACTTGATCACCACTGGTATCGAGGAAGCACTTGAGCGCTATCGAGAACTGGTTCCTCAAGTTCATCTAGCTGGTTGTTCAAATAGTCCCTTCAAATTGTATCAAATTGTTCATACAGATCAACGAAGAGCATCAATTTCTTCTGTTGATATGGCAGGGCCAACATCTTTTGCTCCGATAATTGGAGAAGCAATAGATATTGTGGAGAGAAGTGGACGTCAATATCATGTTCTGCTCATTATTGCAGATGGGCAGGTTAGTCTTATTGAGGATTCATTATTGCAGACTCTTGAAGTCGTTGCGACGAAGGTCAGATGCAATTTTATGATGCATTTAGTTATATGATTGTTTGAAACGTTTTGTAGCAGCTGAACTAGTAACTGATAATACACCAAATTTGGTCGATTGCCACTAAATTACCTAGTCTTTCAGTTTACACATGATAGTCGGTTAGGTTATTCAATATCATCTAAGGTTTTCAGTTTTGCGTTCATAGGAGGTAATGGAGCCATGGCACCATACCACAAAATTCCGTCCAGCTAAGGTATTCAATATCTCACTCTTTACTTTACTTTCATTGGTTAATTCCTTGTTCTATACATATTTTTGGGACTGGGTCGAAATGCATTTCATTTTCTGTAGAAGTATCTTTATAGTGGTCATGGTTTGCTAATAATGCACAACTAGTAACTGGAAGAGATCGTAGTAACATCTTGCTTAATGAACACAAATTTTCAACTGACAGGACTCACTTTTAATCATCACAATAGGGTCTTCCTGGTTTTGTTACCTAGGTTGGCTATATGGCAAATCAACCTGAAAGGGTTAATTGCAGTATGAAATCCTTAGTAAAATGGGTGAAGGTTAGTGCAGATTAGTGTTGTGTGGTCTGCCAGAAAATGGTAATGGCTAGTAGAGGGGTTTCCAGAATTTTTTCTTCTTTTGTTAACACTTTAACCTTTGCTAATATACTAATGGGTTTCTGTTCTGTGCATGCTTCATCTTTCTTGGTCAATACTAGGTTATACAATGCAGACAAAAGATTAAAGCCACTGAAGGGGAAGCGTAAACATCTGATGGGAAGGTACCTATCTCATGCTCAAATGTGAGTATTACAGAACTAGGTTATACAAGTATGGATACTGAAATTAGTTAGGTTTTATGTATTAGAGAACAACAAGAACACTGGTTTTTATGTATTATCTGAATGTATGAATTTTTTTTAGTTTTTTTGGCTAAGTGTAAGAACAAGAAAACTAGAGTATGAAATTTTTGTATGTGTATGAAGTATGATTTTGGCTAACTGTCAGAATTTTTTGAAATGTCTATTGAAAGTTTTTGACCAGGTCAAAGTCTGACTTACCCTGTTTTGACCCGGTCAAAGTCAAGTCTGTCAGGCTTTGACCTGGTCTTTTTTTGGCTTTGGTAAAAATTTAGAAACGGCAGTAGAGCCGTTGCTAGTCTAAATATCCGAAACGGTAAATCGGCCGTTGCTGATTAAAATTTAAAACGGATACGAGGCCGTTGCGGGCAAAATTAAGCAACGGAAAATGGGCCGTTGCGGGAAAAATCTAGCAATGGCTGAACTCGGCCGTTACTAGGACCGTTGCTACCCGGGAGACGCAACGGCAACATTACCGTTGCTAAAATTCGTTACACCATGAATAGCAACGGCTAGCCCCCGTTTCTAACACTTTTAGCAATAGATGGGCACCGTTGCTACCACCCAAAATTGGTGTAGTGAATGTTCTGTTATTACATTGATGAGTGAAAAACTATTAGAACCACTACAAAACTATCTTACAACATTTAGTAATCTTCGTCGGATCCGATGGAACACGAGGAGTATTATCTGGTTTAAACTTGAGCAATCTATTCTTTAGAAATTGGTAGCTCTCATCAAGTGTATTTTTTTTTTCGAAAGTAAAATCGCCTTCCAAGTTTCTCCTACAAAAGAACAAACATCGAGTGGTTTAACTTTGAATTCAAAAAATGATACGATGTACAAGGATGTTTGAATGTACTAACAATCAGTACGACATTCATTGGAATTTCACTGTTATTATAAATAACCACTTGAATTTGTACATAATTTGCCACTTTTTTCTGAATCACAACAAAACTATCACGTATATTTTTCTTAAATCTTTGGCGAGGATTACCATAATTTTCTATGGTGTGTTCCACACCCGGTCGCGTAATTCAGTAGCTGGAACTATCTATCGTTGAACATCAGAGATAACTGTCTGATTATACCAAGTTGTAAGGATTGTTGGATCTTCAGTTTAATCATACCTAACCATAAGATAAGTATCTAATCATATAAACAACGTTCTTGTGTGATTTTACTTGGGTCACAATATCGCCGTTACGTAGGTCAATTCTTTAAATGTAAATTTAAAATAACACTTTAAGTCTAATTTCAACTTCTTCATTAAGTATAAACTACACTTTTATTCACAATACGATGTTTTTTTACAACTAACATAAACTTTGAGTATTTCAAGAAAGAATCCCAGATGATTGTTGGCTTCCGGTTTTTCTCCATTTTGCGGATTTTCCCTTCAATGCATTCTTTAATGGGTTTTTTCTTGTTTTTTCTGACCAGTAGTATGATTAACTCTATTTGCCTTTTGGGTAATTGAACTTGGTTTACTTGCAATACTTCAATACTTATCTGCTTCTTACAATTCTCTATTTTTTTAAAAACCATCACATATCTTGTTTTGTGCAGCTTCAAGTTTGACTCCAGAAAAATCGAGTTGTTATGCAGCTTCAAGTAAGACTGCAGTAAAAATCAAGCTTGGTAGCAACTTCTCGTCCGACTTGTGCCCTTTTTTTTGCATAATTTAGGTGGAAGATGTTCAGTATCTGAAAACATTTTTGATTTTTCTTTTAAATTCACCAATTTTCTATTTGAAGTTGGAACCTCACTAATTTTTCCACAAATAAATTGAGAAGAGAAGAAGATGTTTGAGGTGTTAAAAAACTTGTTTGAGTTGGGTGGATATTTATTGGAAAAAAATTAGACCGTTTGAAATTGTAGTCGTTGACTCTGGTCCGTGCGGATCACCCTGGACCACACAACTCTCTCTGATCCTCTTGTCGGACCAACCTGGTCCTGGCGTTCATCTCTGCTCCTGATGGCTCATCCTGGTCTATGGTTTGCCTATTATCATAGTAGAAAACCCAATTTGCCTATCCACCTGGCTTGGCAAATTAACTATTTTGATGTTCATCATAGCCTCCGCTCTCATAAATAGATTTTGCTCTAATAAAGACAAACCACTCTCCTTGGACCAAGAGATAGCTAACAAAGTACAAATTTTTGGAAATTGATAGTTTCTTCTCCCCTATTTTGAAGGAAGAGTTGTGTGGGTAAGGTAAAAGTCAATGTCAGGTTATGGAAACTAAGCAATTTACTATTTAAGGGTGTTAAATTTAATGGATGTAAAGTGTGCAACCACATTTTAAAACTTGCTTAATTCTTAAGGGATCACCACCCAATAATTAGTATATTTCCTCCTCATTTTATGATAAGTATAGCTATTGAACCCCTTGGCTTAACCACCCAAGAACTCACAAGCCTCTCTCTAAAACAAAAGAAAGAAACTTGAAAAAAAAAAAAATTTAGACAAGAAGAAAGGAAAGTTTAGAGAGGGAGAGAAATGGCAAGGAAGGGTGTTAGTGCTGTGATATGCATTGCCGCAGTTGTTGTAATAATGGTGATAGCAATTGCCCAACATCATGTTGTTGAAGCAGAGCCTGGTTTCGGAGGATGCCATGCCAAGTGCACTGATGAGTGTATTGAGGAGGGGTTTGATAAGCCTTTTTGCTTGCTCAAATGTGATAACTTCTGCTCCGATCATTTTAAAGGTAATTTCTGATTTTACTAAAATATATATATATATATTAGTTTGTTTGGATACACAATCAGAAATAACTTTATTACTTCTAGAAGCAAAATACAGTAGTCGGAAATTTATTTGGCGAAATACACGATTTCAAAATGACTTCTACAAGCAGAAAAATTACTTTTCTCTGAAGTAAAACTTTTTTGCTTCTCCGGAACTGCTTCTGTATCCAAACAGGCTGAATGATTTACAATACTAATTAAACAATTTTTAACATGCTAGGAAAGCATTAGTCCTGTACTGACTTCGCCCATATTATAAAGGCACACGTTTCATTTTTTTTTTTTTTTGTTGAATGCAGAAGTAAATGAAAATGCAAAAGGAAAAAAATTTGACACAGATAAAAACATTGTTGGAGATGCTCTTTTGATTGCCGATGTTGGCGATGTTGAAGAAAACCATTGATTGGGCCACGTCAAGTGAAAAAAATAAAGTGCCACCTGCTTAGAATATTAATGAAATTGTTTGTGTAAGAATGCGTTGCATTTTAAAGAAATTGAACTTTTTGTGATTATTAAAAAAGAAGATGTAACAAATCTATCTTTTGTAATTTTTACTTAACTCCTGGGTTGATTAAATGAGAACAAAACATTACAACTTATAAATAAAAATGATTTGATGTGAGCAATCCTTGTTTTGAATCAAAGGTAAGTGAGCTCCAAAGTCTTGTTGCTCATGTGATATGTGTTTGATAATGTCAGTTGCTCTTGTGTCGGGCCTGATATGAATGCATGGAGCCTCTCTTGTAATGCACTCCAAATTAATATCAATGTTTAAGGCTTTGCCTTACTTCAAAAAAAAAAAAAAAGGTGAGCTCCAAAGCAGTTATGAAAGACTGACCACCATTTTCCCCATAATTGATCCCACCATTCCATCTAAGGGTTAAAAGACTTTTTGACTTATACATTGGGATCAATTGTGGGTTTGATGAAGAAGATCCAACCACTGGATCTGTTGGTGAGAAATTGGATGAGTTAAAACCTCGGTCAACAAATCTTTTTTGGCTCCAAAATGTATAGTTAATCCTTCTGGACAGACATTGCAAAAACGACCTCTCATAAACAAGTGGGTCCCATTACTCCAAGATTAACAGGAGGCCGTCCATTTAGAAAGACGTTTTCTAAGGAAATCAACGGTAAGTGAGCTTCAGCACAATTGTGATAGACTGACCACCATTTTTCCCGGCATTTGTCCCACCATTCCATCTAAGAGTCAAGAGACTTTGTAACTAATACATTAGGATCAATAGCGGGCTTGATGAGGAAGATCATATTTTTTTTCTTTTTTGTTTGTATTGTAAAGGTTATATTAAAGTTGGATCGAAGCCCACTACCTACAAGCCCATTTTGACAAGAAAAAAAAAACTAAAATTGATCTTTTATTCATATTTTGCCTAAGGCCCCTTCCTATGGGACACTTATAACCAAAATTTTGGCTATTTTGTCACACTATGGACCTAGCAAACAAGGGTTTTGACGTTGCAAAGTTGCAAATTTGCAACTTTGCAACGTCAGATGGAAATTGTATCTATCGATGAAAATTCCATCGACGATACAAAAAGTGTCGAGGTCGATAGAATTTCTATCGACGATGGAATTTCCATCGAGTAGATTAGCTTCATCCAACGGCCTATATTTCACTCCCCAATCCTATATAAACTAAAACTTGGTCTTCACTTCATTCACTCACAATTTAGTTCGATATTTCTCTAGTTTGCTCTCGATTTCATCTGATAAATCAATTTTTTTCGTAATGTCAAATTCATCATCTTCCCAAGCCGCTCTAACATCTTATTCAACTCCACCATCTTCTCCTCCAAACTTTATTTTACTCGGTACTCCTCCGGCATCACCTAAATTTCGAAGCAGAACGGCAAAATTAGTCCATAACTACTACTACACTGAACCTTCATCGAAACCTCCTCCTTTATTCACTCCTCCTCCATTTAAGAGATGGTATACCACTCCTCCTAGACACTATGGTAACCCAAAGCGATGCAAATCTTCCACAATTTCTTCTTCTTCATCTTCGTCATAAAAAAAAACAATTGCACCGAAAAAACCAGCAAATCCTCTAGATTCATTACCAGATGCACCTAAACCTCGTCCTAAGTTTTCGTGGAATGAAGATTTATGTCTTTGTACAAACTATATGATTTTCTATCCGTCAAAGGACGCTATGAAACGTAATCGCGTTAAAGTAAATGAACCAGAGTTGTGGACTGCTGTCACTGCGGAATTCAAATTAGATAGACGTACTTCCAAAGTCGTGCGTGATCAGAATACGTTGTGGTCGCGTTGGAGAAAAATACACCTAAGAGTGCATGAATTTATGCAGTTGGGGAGATGGATCAAAGCACATCATTTTCCGGGAGATACCAATGAGGAAAATCACGCCAGGACTATAAAGGAATGGCAACGATCTAAAGGAAAGAAATTCAAGTACGAACGACATTACCGTGTCCTGGAAACTTTTCTTGTTAATCGTTATGTGGGTTGATGAGAAGAGTTCGTCAAACATAGTGCCTTATGTTCTGGCCTAACGCAGTCCTTTATCTTTGGTAAAGGTCGCACTACCGCTACTACGGGCGGCTGACCTCTACCAAGATAAATGACTGTGTTAGGCCAGTACATAATAAGGCTTGTTTTATTATGCATTGCACCGATGCAAAACCATCTACATGACAATGGTATACGATAAAACAGCAAGCATTGCAAATTTTATCGTCTACCATTGTCATGTGATGATTTTGCTTGTGCAGGATTTGTTCGGCCGGTTCAACGACTTCAGTGCAAGGATTGTTTTTTGGGAATCGCATTGATGCCAAAACATAGTAAGGTAAAGGTAGGGGAGAAAACAACAAGGATTGCATGTGTTTTCTCCCGTACCATTACTTATTATGTTTTTGCATGTGCATGAGGATTTGTTCATGGGCGCATTCAACGACTTCAGTGCAAGGATTTTCAACAGTTACATGGATAGAATAGACAAGTACATCGTTTATTTGAAATAACCCAATTACATTACTATCGCACAATTAAAGTCGATTTGGTTGTGATGTTTGTTCTAGAAAAATCCAGGTAGACTATGTCTTAACACGCTGTAGCAACGCCAAAATGCAAACACCCTAGGTTGCTCGACAGCATAGAGGGCAGATGCCAAAGCTTCGACTTGTTCTTCCTCCCATCCCCATTGTTCTTCGGCAACTTGACGCACATAATTTCCAAGTATACGACAATCATTCAGGATCCTTGCAATTCTGACTCTTGTGCTAAAACTCGTATGCCGGCCAAAACTTGCATGCCTAAACTCTTCTGCGCCTGGTACAGGAACGGAGACGAAATCATTGATAAGAGCAAGATCATCATCGGATTCCATAAAATGCGAACCCATATTGATTGATTTGATTGTTTTTTAAAAAAAAAAAGTTTATATAGAAAGGATTCTAACATTCATCGCATTTCTTAGAATTTTTACAGCATCATATTTCTTAGATATTTTACATAATATATTTTCACTAACTAAATAAAAGGGGCTTGTTTTCTAGGTTCCATAGGAATCTAATACATAAAAATAGACTTGGCGAAAAATCTCTGCCCATCTTCAAACACTGGTTTATCTTCTGCAGGAACTTCAGTTTGTTGCTCTCTCACTATCTTTGAACCCTTATTGAATTTTTTCAACTGAAGCAACTTCCATTCGATACGTTCTTTGTATGTTTGTCCTGGATTTTTTCCAGTCTTAATAATTCTCAAGTTACCTTTCGGTTGCACTTTCATATTTTGAGGTTTGAGATTTTCCTTGCCTTTTGCTTGAACCTTTCTTTGCTTTCTAGCTGGAACCTTGACCTCGTTAATTTCCAAAACTTGAATTCTCCTCTGTTTTTTGGATTCCTCTATTTTTTTGTATCCCTCGCAGTATCTTTGTTCGGCAGCTTCTGCGACAACTCTGGACCAATTAACTTTGGATTTTTCTCCCATTTTTAAAATAGAGTAGAAGAGAGCAGAAGAGGGTAGAAAGCTAAAGAGAGAGTGAAAACTTTGGTGTGAATTTGGAATTCAAGTTTACCTCATTTTATAGTAAAATGGTAAATTCAAATTATTACCGTTGGTAGATGGAAAAACCATCGACGATGGAAATTCCATCGACATCGATGGAAATTCCATCGACATCGATGGAAATAGTATCGACGTCGATGGAATTTCCATCGACGATGCTTTTTCCATCTGTCGATGGAATTTCCATCGATATCCACTGCCCCATTTGGACTTTGCTAGTCCACCTAGGATTGCAAAGGGGCGCATTTACTAGGTTCCATTGGAACCGGCCTAACTAAATGAAAAAAAAATGATTTTTACCCCTTGTGATCTTGAATCCTGGCTTCGCCCCTGGCTAAAACCTCCGTCAACAAATCATTTTTGGCTCCAAAATGTGTATTTAATCCTTCTAGACAGACATTGGCAAAAAAATAAAATAAATAATAATAATAATTTTAGAAAAAAAGTGGGTCCCACAAAAAAGTGGATCCCATTGCTCCAAGATCATTTGTAAAGTGGGTCCCACAAAAAAGTGAGGCCGTCCGTTAAGAAAGACGATTTTTTCAAGTGCAGTTTTTGTAATGTCCGGTAAGAGAGAAAGGAGAAAGCCAAAAACATCCTGCTTCTTTTTTGTTTTTATCACACCATGACCATTGACCACAGTAGTCTAAGTCAAACCACTTGAAAGTGGTCATCTTACAATTACGTAATGGGTGACGTACTGCTTCTATTATACACATTAAAAATAATACTGATATTATTGCCTCAAGACCTGGGTTGCACGGACTCGGATACGGAGACGCGGACACGACACGACACGGACGCGGACACGAGCGAGGTCTCAAAATTGTAGGACACGGACACGTTTATATATTTAGTAAATATATAATTTAACTATACTAATATATGAAATTAATGCTAGGAGAAGTAGTATAAAATGCTGAAAATATACAACCTACACACAAAAGCGTGAATGACTCAATGGTTAAGCTCCTTAGGTGGGATTATGACCTTGAGAGTTCAAATCTCAAGGGACAATATACTAAATTATCACTTAAAGTAGAGAGTTTACCGAGTTGACTGAGTTGACCGCGTCGTATGCGTGTCGTGTCCGCGTCCGTGTCCGACACGAGTCCGACGCGGACTCGGGCTCAAAATCGGCGCGTCTGTGCAATCCAGCTCAAGACTCAAGATACTTATAAACAATAGGAAGCCTAACCATCATCCAAGCAGCAACAACATGAGTGAAGAAGAGGCATCAGTGAAGCTGATCGGGGCTTGGTTTAGTTCTTTCAGTTTCAAGGTTCTTTGTGGTTTAGAACTCAAGGGTATCAAATATGAATACATAGAGGAAGATTTGATGAACAAGAGCGAAATGCTGTTGAAATACAACCCAGTTTATAAGAAGATACCGGTTTTCGTTCACGACGGAAAGCCGATTTTGGAGTCCATGGTTATTCTCGAGTACATCGAAGAAACGTGGCCGGATAGCTATCCGCTACTACCGAAAGATCCGTACGAAAGATCGACCGCTAGGTTCTGGATCAAATTCATCGAAGAAAAGGTATGATTTATCTCAAAAAAATTTGATCCGTGTTTTGACACGTTTTCAGTCAGCTTTTGTTTGTATCGGTTGTATTTATCGAGTCGAAATACCTGTTACGTGCTAACTAGTTTTTTTTTTTTCCAATGATATTGCACATCGAATATTTAAAATGTTTTCTCAAGAGAATGTAACAACAATTACAGGGTGGTTCCTAAAAAAAACACAACAACAATCGCACAGACACAATAGGGTAGGGTGGGGCCCGCCACCCCTTTGAATTTTGCAGGGGTCTATTTTTTTTTTCTTTTTCCTGGGGTCCGAAAGTAATTACTGGCAATGATATCTTATCGTAGGGAACGAGCTTCAGAACATTTTTCAAAACATCCGGGAAGAACATGAGAAGGCTAGAGGAGAAATTCTGGAGATACTGAAAACCATAGAAGAACAAAGTGGAATCGGAGAGAATGATGGTAAGTTTTTCGGTGGTGAAAACATCAATGCCGTTGACTTGGCGTTTGCATTTATAGCTCACTGGATTGGACCTATGGAAGAAGTAGCAGGAGTTAAGCTTCTTGAAGCACATAAATTCCCTAAGGTACATGCATGGACTGAGAGATTCAAACAGATTTC
>JAJJMA010106019.1:2283-18720 GCA_023529015.1 Papaver nudicaule | reverse complement strand
TAATCAACAAACCAAGTTTCAAAATCCGAATTTTGAAGTTGTTAAAGTTTAATTTGGATTTTAGAGATGAAGAAATGAAATAGAGAGAAGAAGATTGTTTGTTGTTAATGATATAGAGAAGATGGTTTTTGTTTGAGTGTTTTTTATTAGTTTTGTAGTAAGATTAGTAGTAAAATTAGTGTTTCGAATTTTGAAGTTGTTAAAGTTTAATTTTTTTGGATTTTAGAGATGAAGAAATGAAGTAGAGAGAAGAAGAGTGTTTGTTGATAATGATTTTTTTTTGGTGTTTTTTGATTAGTTATGTAGTTAAATTAGTAGTAAGATTAGTGTAGGGACTTTTTAGTATTTGCACAAAGTTTTAACACCCCTTATAAACTAGGATGGGATATTTGAAGTAGTGCTCGCCCCTATTAAATTTGGGCTCGCCCCCAAATTAGCCAGGAATAAAAAGAGCAAAAGAAATATCAGACAGACCAAAGCAAAATACATAGAACAAGCTTTGTACAAATAAAATAAAAACAGATGGAACGAGACAAGATTCGCTTACTCCTTTTCAGTCGGCAGATATAGCCTCAAACCCTTCTTCACAGACTTAACACCTTGATCATTGACTGTAACATTGCCTCGTACTTCGACTGTATATTTCTGACCCTTTATTGACCAAAAAAAGAATAGCATATACCTATACCTGATCCTGGTATCCACATCAACTCGAAACGTCGTTGTACTCCCATTTAAAACCTCCATTCTAGCAATGTTCCATGGAACCCCATAACTCTTGATTGACTCAACACGATGAGCTTTCTTGTGAAAGCCTTGATAAAATGCAGGCGTTGAAATGTTTCCGATTGGTGAAAAAGTTGAGATATTAGCATGGTAATAGTAAAGAGTAACGCTAACGGCATCATAGAAAACACCCTCGTTCCGGTTTTCATTCTTCAATCTAAGATCGAAAGTTATGGTTGGGTCGATGGTATTAAAGGTTCCATTTGAAGTTTTGTTGAGAGCTGGAACTTGAAACATCTCAAAGAAGCTAAGGAGGACAAAAAGAACTTGGGGAGAGGTTGCAGGTCTCAAGCCAAGAAATAGGCAGCATTTCTTTGGAAATGTGTTTATGTGTGTTGTTTGCCCTAGGTTTTGATATGCGGCATGTTTTGATTTTCCTTTAGTCGTTGGTGTTGGTTTTTACCCTCCACTGTGATACGCTTAGGCGCTTCTAATCTGTATTCCCTTTTTCTTTTTATCAATAAAGTTTTAACCCTTTTTATTCAAAAAAAAAAAAAAAAAAAAAAAAACTTGAAACATCTCGATCGAAATGGAGGGGCGATAAGTACGAACCCAAAGCCAAAAGATGAAAAAACTAAAACCTAAACTGACTATGGTCAAAAGATTGAAAACAAAGTGCATGCACAACATACAGACCATCCGAAGATATCCGACCCTCTGCCCATCGAAGTTTTGTTTCTAACTAGCTAAGAATGGTGATTAAGAAAGAACTTCTTTAAGCAGATGAAGACTTTACGTACAACTATGACATGCTTATAAGGGAGAAGGAACTAAGCCGTGTTCGAACTATATAATTCTTTGATTCCTTCCAGCTTGTAGCCTCTGGAAAGTCAATGCATAATTTGGTGAGTATAAGGCATGTGAGGGGCAGGCACAAACCATAGTTGACTATGCCCTTATCGACTAACAAAATTATTTTATAAATGTCCCTTATAAATTGGGGCAGCCCTAACTCACATTTGGATGACAAGAATACGATAAATTTTTTGCCAATTGCTAAAGATAGTGTTTGTACCATGGCTAAAATTGCCACAGTTTGGATCAGATTACCCTTTTTGGAGACCGCCTAGCTGTAAGCTCAAACTGCCAGCCCAGTTAGCCAACCTGCCATTCATCCTGCCGGCCCAGTCCAGCAGTCCATATTGTCAACAGTCAATGGAGGGAAGTCAACCATTGGTCAAAGGTGGTCAAAGTCAACTGTTGACCGAAGTCTGTCGAAGTCAGTCGCTGGTCAAGGAGGGTCGAAATCAAATGTCGACCGAATTTAGTCAAAGTCAACTGTCGGTCAAAGTTGGTCAAAGTCAACTGTCGGTCAAAGCCAAAGTCAACTGTCAGTCAAGTCATCTATCCGTACAGACTGGTTCAGAACCACTTTTGGGGAGCTAGAGAAAGGTTCCAGAAGTTTCCAGAAGCCTTGCTGCCCAAGTTACTTGTAGAATCATAATTATGGTAGAATTCATATTTTGTAACTGTATATATAGAGGGGACAGAGACAAAAAAAAGGATCTCAATTCCTCCACACAGAAATCAGCCACAAGATGGCAACCCTAGAAATCTATCCCCTCCTCTCCAAAACCCTAAACTCATTGTATCATGATAATCAATAAAGAATCGCTCCCCAAGGGGATTCGCCCGTGGATGTAGGCACAACAGTGTCGAACCACGTAAAATCTGTGTCTTATTTATTTTCCTGTTTACGCATGTTTTACATCATCATCTTCAATATTCGTGATTTGTATGAGAAATTATTCCCGTACAAACATTGGCGCCGACTAAGGGGAATCGAGAGAAAGAATCGTGTTCCTACAGAATCAGAAAAGTCTTGAAGAAAAAATCATGTTCGTGTTCGAGATCAGGATGCAGCTGCTGAAAATCATCATGGCGTGAATAGATCGATCCGCCTGACAGACAGCAATCAGATTTTCTGGAAAGGGCTACTGTGTATCGTTTGAAGAGTTCGAGAATTCAGGGTTGCTGAAACGGTTGCCAGGACGATCGGTCTGGCAACAATTTCGTGTTCGAAGTTCACCAAAAACTGTTGTCTGCAAAGATCCAGGAAACATCCGTGGAAGATAGCATGAAACAGCCAAAAAAATATGACAGAAATTGTCATATCTGAAAAGATTGACTACGTTGAGTCGCAAGATTATCAGATTTTCGAGTTCGTGGAAACTGCAGCAGAGATGTTCAATCTGCAGCTGTTGAAGATTCAAAGTTGATAAAACTGTTCGTGAGATGGCACAGGAGAAAACGCTCTAGAGCGAGAAGCAGGAAGTATTAAGAATTGAAGGGTCCCTGCAAAACCCTAACACTGCAACATATATAAGTGTTGCAAATAGGAATTTAGATGGTTCGAGAACAGTAACAGATATAAGTGTTGCAAAAAGAATTGCAAGAAAAGTTAAGTGCCTGAGATTAGTATCATATACTTGTGTTGCAAAAGGAGGCGTTGCAAAAGGTGAGAACAGCTCTGTTTGCTTGTTCGTATATTAATACTATTAATATTCTTTTAGGGCAGCTAGGTAGCTCAAGTAAGCAGAGTATGAGGATACGGAAAAGGTGGAAGACATTTTGCTGGATGGTGGATCTGATCCAAACATCATGCGTAATTCCTTCCGAGCTTCTTGTGTTACCGAACTCTGAATAATTATAAACTCCAGTGATCTACCTTATCTTACTGGCATTTGCAAAGGCAAATTTGTTACTGTTGATATATTTGACAAGATTATATGCAAATTTACAAAGATGAACTGGTATAGCCTAGTATATGGAAGAAGTGTTAATATTTAACGCACACTAAGGTTTTGAGATTCAATCGTGATAGGCGCATCGCGCCTTTCACGCTACTTGCTCCCACTCTGAGCTGGCGTGGCAACCTGTCCTAGTGATGTGTTTTAAATCATTCCATGTATGATTCTCTGGAGAGAGAAATAACATAGAAGTATTCATCTTAGTATTAAGAGAGAGAAATGAAAAGAGAAAGTTTTCTTCTCTAATTCTCTAGGTTTTCTTTCTGCAAGCATGAAAATCTACCATAATCTTCTTCTACTCTCACATCATAATAATCATATCATAAATCATTAAATCAAGCGATTATTCAAAAGATACTTATAGTTTAAAATCAGCTGACTTTGATTGGTCAATTGAAAGGGGGGAATTTTTTCAGATCTGTTGAGTTTTGATATGTAGGTGTATGATTTAATCTGAATCTTTGGTTACGAATAAATCATTAATGAACTTGATCAAATTGTTGATTTACTTGTTTATGAGACAGTTTGAAGTCCTGTACAAGTGTGGATTTTTTTTGTCGTGCGATTTGGGTTATTACAGCCATTGATAATTTGGTAGTTATGGTGTTGATAGGTTTTGAATCTAGTGAATAGTTAAGAAATTTGATTCAATATTGAATATCATGAAACTTATAAAAAAGAGACCTCCAGATTTGTTGATGATGTAGAAGCTCTTTGATTATAAGAAGAAGAATCAATGTTCAGTAATTTCGGGAAGATGTTGATTCTTTATTTCTCTATTACAAACTTACAAGTTAGAAGATGAAAGAAAAAAAGGAAATTTTCAGGAATTCGTTTTCTCTCTTCTTATCGACTGAAGTGTGTTTCTAACAATACCTACATCGCACGCCACCTAGGAGTGCGAGCAAGTCGCGATTAACTATATCGTTTTTTCTAGCATCTCTCTTTTAGATTCGTTGAATATCTAAGGTATCATACAATCAAGTAGTATATAAGTGGCATCAAAGTATTATGTCAATCCACCACAAGCAGTTAGTTACTTGTTGGGTACACATCACTCACTTGTGTGCGGCATTACATGAATCAGCTGCATGGGGATTGACTCTGAAAGCTAGTATGTCCAATTTATAGAATAACCGCCATGAATTTTTGTTCCATTACTATTGCAAAGAGGTTATTTTTAATTCGTCCTTGGCAACTCTTCATATAGCAAGATATTATGGAGTTGAAGACCATTCCAGTTTGGATGAACTTGAGGAATGTTCCAACACATCTATGGAATGAAAAAGGCTTGAGCATAATTGATGGTGTTGTTGGAGTTCCATTGTTTCCTGATAAGTTCACTCTATCTAGAACAAGAATGAAGTGTGCTAGAGTATGTGTGGAAATGGAAACCAACAATGATTTTTATGATTTCATTCCAGTTGTATTTGATGGCAAGGAGTTTAAGGTTTCATTTGAATATACCTGAAAACCTTCTAGATGTGAGACTTGTGTCACTTTGGTGCACTCGAATGCTAAATGTCCAAAGGTAAGCAAGATGGTATGGGTTCCAAAAGTGAAGAAGATGGGTGTTGAGGTAATGGGAGAGAGTTTAGAGAATGGAAATTCCTTGGTGCAAGAAAATGAGAAGATTGCTTGTGTTGATGCTAACCTGCCAATTGGTGAGATACTAGACGGAAAGGAGGGAACTGTGGACTTATCCTCTCAACAAGATACGGAGAAATGGAAATTCCTACTCTAAAAGGAACAAGAATGCAAGTATGATGAATAATGTTCTTGTTCAGGTTACAAAAGGTGCAAACTCTACTTCTATTGATCTGTCCATTCTACCTGGTTTTGAAAACCAAAATAGATTCTTTGGTCTTGAAGAGGAGGAGGGGGTTGCAACTTCGGCGTTGGTTGTGGAAAACTCGGAGATTAGCATAAAAAATCCGACTTTGTGCGAACCAATTTTGGTATATAACAAAAGTGAGTCTTAAGTCTAAAGTGATGGGTCTCTTCCCAAATGGCACTTTGAGTGCACAAAAGGGTTGTGTTCCAAAATCTATTGCATCTCCTAATGAAATTTCAAAAAACAAGCTATTAGATTTTGGTTGCAAATGGGGCTTAAGTTTTCCATCTTCGAAGGAAAATCGTAGAAAGATGTTTGGTGATCTTGTGAATAATCACAAGGGTTTAAATATAAAGGATCTTGACGAGATGCATTGCATTAGTTGGAGTTCTTGGTAAATTTGCAAGCTTGAAGTAGCGGTATTGCTCTTTGTTGTCTAAGGTTATGACTTAGTTCTCTCTTGTGTGCTTTTGTCATTGCTAGAGATTATGTTGTCCTATTCTTTTTGTTAGAACTTTTTTGCGTTTTAATTTGGATTCGCTCACACACGTTTTGTGTGTCTTTTCAATGTAATTTTCCTATGGAATATCGATAAAAAAAAAATGTCCAACTTATACGTTGAGATGATCTTCACCTTAACTTGTACAAATAGCCAAATATGGTACTTCAATCCCTTACAGTAAATAACAAAATCCTCTTTGATACTTTTGACGATGTCGATGAATATGCAATACGTAATCAACATGAGTCGCTTGAGTCAAATGGATGGATTCCTCAAGACAATGCGAAGCTTTTATGGATTATACATGAAATAGTTAATATTACCATATGTTATGTCTTTATTAATGTATATTAGTACTATGACAAAATTGCGTTCACAATAAGTTTCTAGTTGTAATATTTAATCATATTTTTATGTTAACTGAAGAAAATCATTGATGTTTACTACTAAAGCTCCAGGGGTGGGATTGACAGATCAGATACCAAATGGTTCTGATGATAAAATTAGAGGCCACCGATTTCATCCTGGAGAAGAACAATGAAGAAGCTTGGATCGTCATGCTTGCTCGCTCCCAATGTTAGCTTTGGCTCAGAACATGCTGGATAATAGTAAAGGATAACTAGCAACCATTCAGCACAACTCATGGCTTTAAGGTAATTGTGCATTATTGATAGGTGCTCAAAACACCTATTCGATAGTAACTAATTCATACACTTTAGTCGGCTAATTCCTCATACATTCTTTATTTTACCTCGTTTTCTATTTTGCAGATACTTTAAGTCATGCTATATAAAATGAAGCAAAACAATAATTCAATTCAATATTCGGAGACAATAAAAGTTGATGGACTCGAAACAAGAAGGATGCAAGGTTCTAAAGTATCGCAAACTAAAAATACTGAAGACAGACGATAAATGGATCAGGGCTACCCATTCCTTTTTAAACCTAAATCATGGACGGGTTTTTCCCAGTTCAGTTCGTTCTTAAGTGAACTCGTTGGTGTTACTGATGCACGTTGTTGCTACTAGATAAACTGACACCTCGTTTGGTTGGGAGAATTGGAATCCTAAGAATCCAATTCCGGGGTAATCCAATTCCTGGAATCCAATTCCTTGGAATTGGATTCCAATCTAAAAAACTAATGTTTGGTTGAAGTAATTCAATTACCTTTGGTTTTACCCTGGAATACAATTCCATTCCACTACTAGACCAATGGAATGGAAATCTATTGTTTTGGGGGGAATTGGATTCCTAGGAATCCAAAATCTTGATTACAGAAAGTTGGTTTGTCATGTTTGGTTCATGGAATTTGATTCTTTTCCAGGAATTGGATTCCTCGGAATCCAATTCTCCCAACCAAACGAGGTGTGAGGGTGTATGCGGGTTCTAAGATAACATAGAGATCAAGAAAGGGTCTGAGTGCAAGAGGGAATTGGGGATTTCATGTCGCCTATATTTAGACTCAAACAGAAGAAGAAAAAAAAGAAGTAACTGGAGCTCGAGATAGCGTTGTGGGATTAGATGTGTATCAACCAAGAATTCACCAAGGGCCTGCAGTGAACTTGAAGACGAGGTGGAGACTAAGAATGGGTACCAAATGGATTTGAGAGAAGATAGTGGTTTCCTGTTCGTACAATGATGAAGAAAAAGGTGTTGCTGCTGCATTGATTTTGGGGTATGAATGGATGAAGATTGCTGGGTTTTAATGGAGTCTAATGTGTGTATGATGATTGTCTTTTTCGTATGAATCATTAAGTGCAGGGACGGAGCTATGGGGTTTAGAGGAAAGCCAACTGAAGTCATTACAAGAGGACAGGCAAATAGCATTTCAGTTGTCCGTAAAAAGAACTGAATGAGTTGCAATACATGGAACTGAAGAAGAAATCGACTGAGGTTGTTGTTGGTGGTTGTTGATGATTAATTAACTTAGTGTTGATAGAGGGGTTTTTGTATCCCACCGGGACAAGAGAAGAGTTGGTTGTTGCCGGAGATTGCTATATGGCTGGATGGTACGATGCTTCGAAGTTCGGGTTCAGTTTAGAAGTGAAGTTGGCTGGCAGACTCTGGTGGATATAGGGCTTGGATTAGCAGCCACTTGGGTCCAGTTTTGGATTGATTCTTTTTAGGTTTACAGTTAACGGAAGTCGGCGGAAAAGAAGCATAAAGGGTGCAGGAAAATACATAGAATGACATATCTTTAGACAGAAAAAAAAGACATAGAGGAAGCTGCGCATACAACTGCCGTGGAAGAATTCCAAGAAAAGTAACCGTGTTTTATGATTTTTATCTCTTTCTGTATGTTTTTCCTTTCTTTTCAATAAAACATGAGTAGCTAAACTCTTCTATATTGGTTAGGGATGTAGTCGGATACAAAAACATGCTACTTGATTGATTATGGAGTTATAATTATTCTTTTCATCATCGTTCTTATTCTACTTTGCGTAATAAATGCATGATTGACGTATTGCATTATGAATGAATGTTTATTGATTCAAGTGGCCAATTGAGTTAGTTTATATTCATATTTATTGCTAGATTAGGTTTCGAGATACAGAATTTTTGATGAACCTATTCACAAGTAGTACAATATGATTTCTATTGCGATGATTGCTTTTAGGAATTGTATGTAGAATATGAGCTTTGTCCGAATGAACCGCTCATGGTAGTTCGTTGCATTGATTAACCTATTTCACTAACCTTAATGCTCTTCGAGGATTCGAACTCAATTACTCGATGTGTTGAGTTGTTCTCTATGTAAAATTCACATATTCATCGTTATGGTATGTGATGACTCAAGGAAATTACGGAATATATTTGCGATGAATTTATTCTAGGGTTTTTGATGATGAGAGATTAAGTAGAAACTCTAAATATTATTCAAAGTGCATATTATGTGATTGAAGATGAACCCTTAACCAGTGTTCTCAATATTTTCGATTATTATTTGCTTTAATTTTAATTTATTTTAATCCACTCAACATCCCCCCTGGTTACTTAAGAATTCAAAAATATAATACAACCAATTCCTTCTTGTGGATCGAATCTGTTCTTACCATTATTCTATTTTATATATTTTGAAGGTTAAGAACTTGATTATGTTTGTGTTGGTTGACATCCGAATAAATTTTGGCGCTGCCGGGGAGGCATAGCAGATTGTTATTTTATTGTTGATTTCTATTTTTATTTAACTTATATTTGAGAATCTTTTTTCAGGTACTTATCTCTGGCATCAGAACGTTGGAATTCGAACAGTGCGGTATTGTTACTCGAGGAGGAAAAGTGCTACAAGAACCTCCAAAAGAAGAAGTTCTGGAAGACGAAGAAGCTATGACTGAGAAACAACTCAAAGAACTAGCTTCTCACAAGCTAGATGAACAATGCTGGTGCATCCAAACAACATCTACGTTTGAGAATAAACCATGGTTGCTCAGAGAGCTTCCTAAGTTTCACGAAATGGTCAATGAAGATCCAAGCAATCACTTGATAGATTTTCATGAAACATTGTTACCAAGGATACAGAAGCTGAAAAGGAGGGGATACCGAGATACACCACCAACTTTTGAATTCCTGAACCTAGTTGATTATGGTTGTTTGGACGATCACAAATCAATATTCAAACAACAACCTGAGTATAGTTCAGAGAACTGAACCCTAACAAGAACGAGTTCCTGTAGATCTCAAGATCGAGAGATGGATTCACTCAAATGTTTTGGATCAACAAACTTGTAATTACTTCAATTATATAGATCAGAGACAATATAATGCGGAAGGGAAAAGTAATGCAAGATACCAGAATTTTGTTAACGAGGAAATTGAAAACCTAGCAGAAAAACCCCGGGACATCGTCCAATTTGAACACCCTCGGTATTAACCGAATACGGACGCTAGCCTACTCTCGGATTTCGGGCTGGAATGTATCGAGACTGAATTAAACCTACAAGTAATCCAGCTACCAATGTGCACCTACGTCTCTTGACTCCCGCGGAAACCTACGTACGTGATTCCCCTAGCTGACGTCCTTTACAGGCCTAGGAGTTTCTCCAGTTCCCTTCGTGAAAACTAGCGTTACCTTGCCTCTAACATGACGTCTAAAAGTATCCAAGTAATTAAACGAGAATACGATTGTGATTTCCTTTAGACTTAGAGTAGAGGTTAATGGAAATCGTTTTTTTACTGAATAAGGCTTATTGATCTAGCCTAAACAGTTTTACCTCCTAACCCTTGACGAACTTAGTATTAAACCTAGTTCATAAATATGCGTTACAGAACTTCTAGGGTTTACGATACGAGATCTACCTTATGAAGTTTCTATCAAATCTTAGTCGTGATAAGATTGAAATAATTCAATCGACCCAAGATACAAGATTGGGAATTTTACTTCCGACTTGTGACGATCCTCAAGTGAAGTATTTCAATAGTCGTATTCCAAGAAAATGACTTCGACGACCAACCTTTATGCAAGAATACACAGATGTGTAGAGGATTGAATTGTATCTTGCAGAAGGTCATCTATTTATAGTGATCATCAAGGGAGGCTTTGCTTTAAAGTTAAGCAACCTTGAGTAGGGCTCAAGAAAGTTCCGGTACTAAAAAGTCCATTGCTTAAATACCCAGTCAATCTTCTTCTAACCTTTGGTCAAGACCAATGGTTATATGAAGACTCACCTTGATAGAAGGATGTCAATTAGGTTCAAGCTGGTTGAACATTGCGTGGATTAAGTAGTTGAATTCCATGGGCCAAGTAATGTATAAGTTCAAAAACTAAACATACCCAACCGAAAACTTCAATGGAAGTTTTCTATGGCTTATATGAACGCGTTCATAGAGTAGGTATTTTGGAGTTCGGGAGAAACAGAAAACTCGTATGAACGCGTACATGAACGCGTTCATTTACAAACACTCGTTCTCAGGAATACCTTATGCAACACGTGTACGCGTTCATGGACGTGTAGATTGTTGAGGTCATTTCATGAGACAACTCAACTTACTTCTCCTTAGGCATATGATCACGGATGTGACTATTGCGAAAGGGTAAATTCCATTTAAAAAGCCTTCTGATCATATAAACAACATCATAGACTATTGATACGATTGAATGGAAAATACGAAACATGGAAAGAAAAAACCTTTCTAACCTTTAGTGAGGACGTTATGATTTATCAAATAGTAAGCTCTGGTCTTCATCTTCATTGGTCTTCGTCTCGATTACCTAAAACTATCATAGTCCGAGTTGTAGAGTAAACTTATCAAGGATTGGGTTTTTGTCATCTAAACTTGACAACTGACTTGAGATAACAATATCAGTGGGTTCAACCGAGCAATGCTCTAACAATCTCCCCCTTTGTCAATTTTAGTGACAAAACCAATCTTACATATGTATTCAAAAAGTAAAATCTTTTAGCCCTAACCATAATGTACCTGATCTTCTTGTAATCTTCAACGTCTTCAAATAATAGTGTTTCTGCAAGTGAAGATTCAAGTTAGAGATAACAAACTTAATTCAAAGTCACCACACATCTTGGTTCCATAAGGACATAGTCCAACAAGAGTTTGTTATGCAATTGATTAGTAGATAAACTTGTAAGCATATTGCATCGATGCTTAAAGCTACTACACAATATGATATATTCCCCCCCTTACTCAATATACCAACCTTTGCTTTGAAATGATAAGCGCATCGATTTTACTCCCCCTTACTACAAGATTTCTCCCATTTTTTGTCAAAAAAATAGACAAAAGAAAAAGAAAAATAGGTATCCTCATAAAATAACATCAATTAATGTAGACAAAGGAAAACATACCTGAAACGAGAGATAAAAAGATGCAATTCTCTCACAATTTCCTTAACCGCACACCCCAAAAAGATATTATCATGAAGCACGAGTTCAAAAAGAACTCTCCCCCATTGTTTTTCATTCCAAAAAGGAACAACGCGACGACCTTCCCAAGCAAGGATTTGGAATAAATTCTTGGGTGAAACACAATTTTACAAGTAAAATTGTTATTATCTTTTTCTTCCCTAGCCAGTTACGGTCAAATAGGAAATTCAAGATTTAATCTTCCAAATTCTCAGAGAGTTTCGGTCAACCATCGTCTTTAGAGAAAACAGAAGGTTACCCGTTCCTTAAGAGTTCTTCAATAATGGTCTTGCAATTTTCATATTCTGACTCTGAGAGACCTGTCCAATCTTTGAAAAGAGACTTAAAGAAGCGTAGTTCCTCTTCACAATTCTTATGAGGATTTTCCAAGAGATTATCAATCTTATGCAACACAAATTTAAGTTTGCAAATAAATTCATATGAAGTGTAAGGATTGATCACGTGGTGTGCATTAGGAATACCTTTTTCTGATTTTGGATGAAGAAGCTCCTGATTAGCCTTTTCTGCATAATAGTCTTTGTTTCTGATAACTCTTTCTGTAATAATAGCCATGATGACATGTATTCTTTTTGAAGAGAATAGTATTAGAACACAATTTATAGTGTCTGTGAACGGTGCGAACTAGGAAACCAGTTCGTGAGGAAGATATTTTACAGACTTTCTCTATATTGTTTTGCTGGCCCATTGCCTTTTTAAATTCTAACTGAATTAAGTTTATATATTAACAATATGTTTAGAAATTATTCTAAGAGCATAATTTTTCTCTGACACATCAAAGAGAAATTCCCATGGTTCATGTTCTCGACTCTTGCCTTAGGAGCCAGAGACAGGGAGCTAAGAGAAGTTAAAAGAATGTTGATATTCACGTCGAGTCATTACATTTTTGACTCAAACATGATGTGATATATACCTTTTATACATTTTTTGCATCGGACTCACTACCAGAAGGAGTCTCATCATTGGTGTAGGGAATAACTATAACAACCGCTTTGGGAATTATTGTTATATACCATCAGGACAATAGGTCACATAACCAATTGAGCGTGGATTCATCTCTTTGGAGCATTGCTCAACAATTTTTGAGACACTGATTTTTTCCCTTAAAAAAAATAGTTGGACGTAAAATTAATTTGAAAAACAATTAACTGACGTGTTCTTTAATCAGATAAACTGATTTACTTTACGTCTCAATGCCATAAGTCACTGGTTTGATACGTGGTTCACACAATTAAGTGGAGAACGGGTGAACAGAACGCTCACGGTCAGTTCTAGTAGAGTATTTCTAACCTTTTCCTTTTTTTTTCCTGATAAAGGAACACCATTAGCTAGGCTAGTTAGCTTTTGATTCATCTTCTTCAAATCATTCTCAAGTTTAGAAACAATAGCCTTTTTTTTTGTTGAAACTTTCTGCATATTCTCAAGGGATGATTGTCCTTGCCGCAATATGAATAACACTGTTTCTGAGACGGTTTTTTCTTAGAAGCACCAAAATCAAAGTTGATTTTTTCATTAGCAGGTGGAGATGATCCTGCAAGTTTGAATGTGTTATTTTTTGAGAAAGAGTTACCATTGTACCCTAAACGATTTGTGTCTCCAAATGACTTTTGCCCAAAGCATGGCTGAAATTTTATCCTAACTACCAGATAATTTTTGCAGGTCATCTTTTAGGATACAATTTTCTGACATAAATTTTGATAATTCACAATTTGATTTCTCAAGTTGATCATTAGTTATCAGAAGAGATTCTTCAGACATCTTAAGAGATTCTTTCAGATGAAGATTTTCTTTCACGAGATCTTCGCTTTTATCCAGATAATCTAAAATCAGATTATCAGAATCATCTTTATCGGAACTCTCGACAATTAATGCTTGATCAAACATATTCTCGACGAGATGTTCGTTAGGCATATCATCGAGGGTAGCCATGAGAGAACTATGATATTCCTTGCTTGCACATTCTTTCATCATAAGCCCAAATCCACGACACTTGTAGCATTGGATTTCCTTTTCTTGAACATCCTCATCACTTCTTAAAGACTGTGAATTCTCGAACTGGCGTTTGGAACGTTGCATCTTTTTGCTCCTTAGAAGTTCTCTAATCTGTTGAGTGATCAAGGCCAAGGTAGAGTTTATGTCAGGATAATCTTGATCATCACATTCATCAGCCCATGAAGTGTGTAGATGGTGAAAAAATGAAAGAGGGACAAGATTGTAAAAACACTCTCTAAATAGGCCTAACCTAAAGGAAATCGCCTATTCAGGCACATCTCCATGGCTCAGAATGCAACCCGTTCTACGAGCTGAACAAACTCTCTATGAGTTCTCTCTTATAACCCCCGGTGAAGAGAATGATATCATAGTGCAGCATTGATAATCTCACCAACACGTTAAACCCATTGATCTGCTTCATGTCGACATCGCCTCGAATTCCTCGGCATCAGAACCAGATCACTATATGGTACATGGTGAAGATTTAACAGAGACGCATCCTCATGGATTTCCTCTTTATATGACTCAACATTCGAGTCTTAATGAAAACCTCAGGAATATCGAAGTTCTAGGCCTGTCCAAAACTCCCTGAGAAGCATACAGCAGACTAAACATGCTTAAACAGACCTCATCCTAAACTCATGATGATCTAACACACCATGGATAAACACGCCATGACTTCAGGTATGTTGTAGCTTAGACACGCACATCATAACCAAGATATAGCCAGCACGCACCAGCTGCAACAAAGTTAACCTTGGCCAGATGCTAAAGTCATAACGCCACATAGCATGGCATCATGAACCATGAGCCATGACGAGGCTAGCGCTAAAGCGCTTTACAAGTATAGCCTTGGCCAAAGGCCAAGGCCATGGCGCCATGAATAACAGGGCTAGCGCTAAAGCGCTTTACAAAATAGCCTTGGCCAAAGGCCAAGGCCGTGGCGCCATGAACCATGGCGCCACAACGAGTTGGCCTTGGCCAAAGGCCAAGGCCGTGGAGCCATGAGCCATGGCGCCATGATAACACGCTAGCGCTAAAGCTCTTTGGAGATTGCCTTGGCCGTATCCTCTTAGGCTATGGCGCCACAAGCCAATGGTGCTATGAACTCCTGGCCTTGGCCAAATAGCCAAAGCCACTCTTATACTCATGTCCTGGAGGCGCCACACTCTCGTTGGTCATGACAATTAGTCATACGATTCTACTCAGACTCAACTCAACTCAAGTACGCAATATCTGCGTATCACTCGAGACATCAAAACATCACACGGGGGGATAACTTTAGGGGTATTGGTCTGGCGGTCTACGGCAGTTGAAAGAAACTGATAGAGATAGTGGACAGTTACGAGAAGATGGCGTGAGTGGACATGTTCTACACAACTCAGGCAGTTACGGAAACCAACCCATGTCCTCCACTCCTCCACTCTTCCACGACTTCCACCTTCTTTGTCGAGAGATCAGGGTGAGTTTAAAACTATAAATAGAGGCCTCCTCTATCTTCCAAGGCAGAACACTTTTTCCAGAAACAACCAGACATTCAGAACACCTGAATGAACCTGAGCCTCAGAGTAAACACGCCTGAGCAACCAACACACTTCTAGACTTGGAGATTTCAAGTCACCTTCACGACGGAAATCTTGAACTCTTACACCCAAAACACATCCTCAACCTGATCTCAAGTTTCTTCGCTGTTTCCCTCCCTATATCAACCTCTATCCTCTCTGTGACCGAAGCAAGACGTGAACGGCCATTGACTTGGTTTAGGCTCGTCTTGTTCGACTTTGATCTCGAACACTACGAAAGTACCCAGAGACGGTGCATTGTTTTCCAGGTAAAAACAGTTGGCGACCACAGTGGGAGATCATTCTCTCGGTCCCAGAAGGTTATCTATGAGGAAGCGTCTACCCTGGGAGATGGCGTCGCAAGAATCTCACTTCAATACAACAATCCACATCGGGAGCTTCACCGCCTACGACAAATCAGCAAAGGAAGAAGCTACCCTTCTCATTGAAAAACTATGTGAAACCCTCCATTTTTCGAAAGGACAACGTATAGACTTCATTATTGCAAGACTTCTTTACATGTTTTGTTTCTGTCTTCTTCTTTACAAAAAAATACAAAAAAAAAAGAAGAAGACACTCAAACCAAACAACTTGCAAAATATTCCAAGAAATTACATGTATCATGTATACCAAAAAACCCAAAAAGTTCATCCACAAATTCACAAAAAAGTTCACAAATCCACAAAAAGTTCCAGTTCCAAGTTCCAACTTCAGAGAGACTAGGCCATAGGGATGAGCCATTGGCAAACCGAGTTTGCCGGCCACATAATACTTTCACCTAGATAAACATCTTCAAAAGTGCGCTCATCATCGCAAAGGCGCTCTGAAGGCAGGACAATTTCGCCGATGACGACCAATTTAAAATCAGGATTTGCTGATACCTCAGTCCTGTGTAAATGACCAAATGCTACAGGTTTCATTCTAAAATTCCTCAAAACATAAGCCTGAAGAGTAGGTGCAGAACCATTCATTCCCTGAAGACAAAAACAATACATTGTGACTTCTTAAACCTGATATGCTACTAGGTTATTCATCATCTTTGACATATTGACAATATTATAATGGTCAGTTAAAATAAGAACCATTACCTGAGACTGAGCAATGGTTGTGGCAGGCTGAGACTGAGCAATGGTTG